>PVKP010029023.1:0-29461 GCA_004027715.1 Plecturocebus donacophilus
ACAGAGTAAGACTCTGTCTCGAATAATAATAATAATAATAATAATAATAATAATAATATTGTTATTTAAAAAGAACAGAAAATCAAACACTGCATGTTCTCACTCATAGGTGGGTGTTGAACAATGAGAACACATGGACACAGGGAGGGGAGCATCACACACTGGGGTTTGTTGGGGGGAAATAGGGGAGGGACAGTGGGGGGTGGGGAGTTGGGGAGAGATAGCATGGGGAGAAATGCCAGATATAGGTGATGGGGAGGAAGGCAGCAAATCACACTGCCATGTGTGTACCTATGCAACAATCTTGCATGTTCTTCGCATGTACCCCAAAACCTAAAATGCAATTAAAAAAAAGAAAAAAGAAGAACAAAAGACAACTGTCAGATCCCTGAGTACATACAATCATTTAACAAAGAGAGCTGTTGAACAACAGAGTTTGTCAGACAAACACCTGCCCATCTGGCCAGAGATATGAGCACACGAGGCTGGGAAGATTCCACTGGGAACGTTCCTGGAGGAGGGCAAAGGAGCGTTTTAACAATTAGTTCTGATTCACCTCCTCCTGCTGCTCCTTCCAGCTTCCAGCTGGGCACAATGGGGCCCCTTCAGTCTGCAGCCTGCAATTAGAGCACATGTCTCAGGAATCCTGCTGATCCAGGCCCCTTCTCCACCCTGGGCTGGTCCTGCCCTGGTAGAGAAGAAGCTAAAACAGTTCCTCTGTCTCCTAGGAGGTAGCGGTGGCTGCATGAACCAGAGGTGGGCCTGGAGGGGACCGATCATTTCTTGGGGATGCCTCAGTGGAGAAGGGGACAGAGCCAGAAAGATATTTGCACCTTGGGGACATTCCCTTGAATGCTAGGTTGCTTTTAGGATGTGTTGTGGACATCCATGCAACATCTGTGTTAAAACTGACTCATCATTTTCCTTATTTTTCAAGATATTTTTTTTAAGACAAGGTTTTGCTTTGTCACCCATGCTGGAGTCCAGTGGTGTGACCATACTCACTGTAGCCACAAAATTCTGGGCTCAGGTGATCCTCCCACCTCAGCCTCCCCCGGAGTTACAACGACAGGCCACCATGTCTAGCTATGTTTTATTTGTAAAGATGAGGTCTTGCTATGTTGCCCAGACTGGCCTCAAACTCTTGGGCTCAAGTGATCCTCCCGCCTTAGTCTCCCAAGTGCTGGGACTACAATCATGAGCCACTGTGTCTGGCCTGATATTTTCAAAAAAAAAAAAATGGTAGAATGCATTACTATACAGTAGTAGTATGTAGAATACATACTATAGAAGAATGCATAAAAGGCATGTGTGGTTTAAAAAAAAAATAGGAAAGCTAGCCAGGTGTGGTGGCTCACACCTGTAATCCCAGCACCTTGGGAGGCCGAGGCAGGCGGATCACTCGATTCCAGGAGTTCAAGACCAGCCTAGGTAACATGATGAAACCCCATCTCTACCAAAAATTAGCAGGGTATGGTTAAGCATGCCTGTCATCCCAGCTACTTGGGAGGCAGAGATGGAATGATCACCTGAGTTTGGGAAGTCAAGGCTGCAGTGAGCCATGATCACACTGTGTTCACACTACCCTGGGTATTGGAGTGGACTCAATTAAAAAAAAAAAAAGCAAACACTTGGGTTTCTACTGCCACTTAAGGTGAGAAATAGCTCCTTGCTACCCAGTTTTCCAAATGCCCTGTGTATCTCTAGTCATGTCTACTTTCTCCTCCACTCCTTCAGCCCTAGGCCAGAAATTTCTGCTCTTCTAACTTCTAAGCTCAGTACTTCTTTCTTTTCTTTATAGTTTCACTTATTAATTTCATTAGGTCAACTCGCTCTTTTCATTTACATAAATTTAGTTTTTGGATTTTTAATTTTTTTAATTACATAACTTTTTCTGAGACAGAGTTTCACTCTTGTTGCTCAGGCTGGAGTACGGTGGTACAATATTGGCTCACTGCAACCTCCGTCTCCCAGGTTCAAGTGATTCTCCTGCCTCAGCCTCCTGAGTAGCTGGGATTACAAGCATCCACTACCATGCCCAGCTAATTTTTTATATTTTTAGTAGAGACAGGGTTACACCATGTTGACCAGGCTGGTCTTGAACTCTTTACCTCAGGTGATCCACCTGCCTCGCCCACCCAAAGTGCTGGGATGACAGGTGTGAGCCACCGTGCCCGGCCACATGACTCTTAAATTGCACAGTCCAGCATCATTTATTATGTCCTCTATGCCACGTAACCACCACCTCTGTCTAGTTACAAAGCCTTTTCATTATCCCCGGAGGAGACTCTGTATCCGTTAAGCAATCACTCTTCGTTTCTCCCCTCCACAATCTGCTTTCTGTCTGTGAATTTACCCATTCTGAGTATTTTGTATAGATAGAATGGGACCATGTATGACCTATTGTGTCTGCTGGTTTTGTTCACTTAGTGTTATGTTTTCAAGGTTCATTCACATGTCAGTATTTCATTCCCTTAATTTTTTTTATTTTTATGGATTTAGGGATACAAGGGTAGTTGTGTTACATGGATATATTGTGTCAGTAGTGAAGTCTGGGCTTTCAGTATAGCCATCATCTGAACAGTATATATTGTCTCCAATAGTTAGTGTTTCATTCTTCACCCCCATCCTGCCTTTCCACCTTTTGGAGTTCATTTCTTTTAACAGATGAATAATATTCTGCTGGGAATAAACTTATGTTATTTATTTATTTATTTTTGAGACAGAGTCTTGCTCTTGTTGCCCAGGCTGGAGTACAGTGGTGCAATCTCGGCTCACTGCAACCTCCACCTCCTGGATTCAAGCAATTCTCTTGCCTCAGCCTCCCGAGTAGCTGGGATTACAGGCATATACCACTACACTTGGCTAATTTTTGTATTTTTAGTAGAGACAGGGTTTCATCCTGTTGGCCAGGCTGGTCTCAAACTCCCGACCTCAAGTAATCCACCCATCTTGGCCTCCCAAAGTGCTGGGATTACAGGTGTGAGCCACCACGGCTATCCCAGAATAAACTTATTTTAAAAGGAAACTTTTCCATGACCACTGGCTTCTGCCTCTTCCTAGAACATTCTTCCCCCAGACATATCTGTATGAATGAGTCTCTCCAGTTGCTCAGATCATATCCTCTCAAGATCTCCCCTGATCAAATACTGTCATGCCCAGCTCCCTCTGCCTGTTCTTATCCTCTCAGTGCTCCTGACTGTACTGTGTTTTCTTCTTTCCATAAAACTGATTGCCTACATGTATTTTATGCATTCTACCATGCATGATTTGTACATCAAAAAAAACTTGGTTAATCAATTGACTTTTTTCTTCCATTGATTATTTTCATGGTTGTCTCATCCCCCAGTAGCCATGTGAGTCCCATAAGGGTCGAGAGTTTTTTCTGGGACTACAGGCATGCACCACCAGACCCCCCCAAAAAGATATTTTTGTATCTTTTGTAGAGACGGGGTTCATCATATTGCTCAGGCTGGTCTCAAACTCCTAAGCTCAAGCGATATGCCCACCTTGATCTCCCAAAGTGCTGGGATTACAGGCTATTATTAATATTGTTACTGTTTTTTTGAGCTCCAGAAACTTTTCCTAAATGCCACACTGTACTCTGTCCTGTCCCCATCTTGGGACAAAGAGATAAGACACGATTCCTGCCCTTGCAGAGCTCATAGTCTAACAATAGAGACAGAGGTGGCTCCAATATTGTATACAGGGCCAGGCGCTGTGGCTCATCCTGCGATCCCAGCACTTTGGGAGGCCGACGCAGGAGGACAGCTTGAGGCCAGAAGTTTGAGATTAGCCTGGGCAACATGATAGGAACCCAACTGTACAAAAAATAAAAAAATGTAGCCAGGCATAATGGTGTGCTTCTGTAGTTACAGCTACTCAGGAGGCTGAGGCAGGATGATTGCTTTAGCCCAAGAGATGGATGTTGCAGTGAGCTATGATTGCTTGAAGTCCAGGAGTTCAAGACCAGCCTGGACAACAGAGAACTTAAAAAATTTAAATACGAGCCATGGGTAGTGACATGTGCCTGTAATTCCAGCTACTCAGGAGGCTGAGGCAGGAAGATCGCTTGCGCCCAGGAGGTCAAGGCTGCAGCTATGATCATGTCACTGCACTCCAGCCTGGGGGACAGAGGCAAGACCCTGCCTATTTCATAAATATGTAGATATCAAGGGTGAAAGTTACATAGTGGTGGAAGCTCTAACTTCTTGGGGCAAGGGAAAGGGGTCATGAAAAGCTTTACAGAGGTGCTGACATTTGCAGCTGGCCTGGAAGGGTGAGTGGGGAAGGAGGCAAGGCAGTGCTGGGCACCGCAAGAGCCAACAGGAATGGAGATGGCTGGAGCTTGCAAGATGTGCACGCCCATATGCTTGGGGAGAGTTGAGCAGTTGTTGGCTTTGGATTCTCCTGGCCTTGCCTTTGACAAGCCTCACTAGAAATGTTCCTCCATCAGGCAGCAGCTGGCCAATTCCACGAATCTGAGGGCACCTCCTGTCCCCACCATGGGGGAGGAGGAGGAAGCTCCTGTCTATGCTGTGCCCAGGTAGGCATCCACTGCAAGTTCCCTGTCGGCACTGGCTGCAGCCACCAGAGCCCAACATGGATGGAAGCCAGGCTCACAGTCTCTGTAGCCCAATCCTCACCTGCATTGGCCTGGCTCCTGAGCCCACTCCCAAGGGGAGCTCCCTCCAGTCTGGGGTCACCATGACCTCATCCTTGCTGGCTGGCATGCCTCCTGGCAATGCCCTGCCCTGTGAGGGCTGGTGGAAACACCACGTAGGGCAGAGCCTTACTAGCCACAGGACTGGTGTCAAATTCGACCAGGGGTCCCAAGGTACAGACAGGGTCCCTATAGCCCCTTTCTTTTACCAAGATTCTTGCCTTTACTAGCAGCCATTCTCCTGAAGGGATTAGTCCTGAAATGTGGACCTTCCCTACCCGTGGATGAAGGACTTCTTTCAGCCCTAGAGCCAAGGTATTTAGCCTCTCCCTCTTCCCACCCAAAATGACATCAGCCTCACCCTTAAAAGGTAAAGACCAGATTGGCTGCAAAAGACCACACTGACTGATAAATGGCACCAGTTCTGGAGTCAGACTGTCTGGGGTCAAATCCCAGCTCTGCAACCTCCTAGCTATGTCGTCTGGCACAAGTAACTTAATCTTTCATGCCTCAGTTTCTCCATCCACAAAATGGGATAATCATACCCATTGAATGTGCTCATCCAAGGGTCAGCACAGTTTTCTGCAAAGGGCCAGAGGGAAAATATTTTAGGCTTTGCTGGCTTTGTATGTCTGTGTTGTAGCTGTTCAGCTCTGCCACTGCAGCACATGAATGGGCATAAACAAAACTTGAACAAATGGGCGTGGCTGTGTACCAATAAAACTTTATTTATAGAAACTCAAATTGGAATCTCATATAGTTTTCATGAGTCACAGAATCTTCTTCTTTTGCTATTTAAAAGCAAATATAAAAATTATTGGCTGGGTACAGTGCCTTGTGCTTGTGATCCCAGCACATTTTTTGCCATGTTGCCCAGGCTAGTCTTAAATTCTTGAGCTTAAGTAATCTGCCCGCCCTGGCATCCCAAAGTGCTGGGATTAGCAGCTGAAGTGGGAAGATCATTTGAGGCCAGGAGTTCAAGAACAGTCTGGGCAACATAATGAGATCCTATTTCTACAAAAAATATAAAATAAAATTCTTAGTTCATGGTTAAAAACAGAATTTGGTTTGCAGAACATCATTTGCAGTCCCCTGTGCTAACCTATCTAGGTGCTTAAAACAGTACCTAACACTCTGTTCTTGGGTTGGCTTTAAATACCAACCTGGGATTTAATACCTGTTAGCCACTTCCGGGATTTAATACCTGTTAGCCACTTTCAGGTGGGAAGACATGAATGTGGTATGAAGTGAGTTGTCTGTGGCAGTTGGCTTGTTTGTGAGGGACATGCCATTGATGATGGGGGGGTCAGCTCTGTCTTGGAACAGCTGCCCAGAGCATGGCTTACTGTGTTACCCCTCTTCCCATCTAAAGTGACATGAGCCTCGCCCTTTATAAGGTACAGACACAAATTGGATGCAAAATCGTGGAGTCAGATTGTCTGGGTTCAAATCCTAGCTCCACCGCCTCCTCACTATGTCACCTTGGGCAAGTAACTTAATCTTTCTGTGTCCCAGTTTCTTTATCCACAAAATGGGATAATCATATCCATCTCCTGGGCCCACCCCTGCCCCAAAGTGAGGACACCCTGACAGAGTCCCAGACCTCCATCACTGCACCCTGATTCCCACAAACACACCAGGGTCCCTGGACCAGTTCTCTGCATCCTGAGGGCATGGAAGCCACCTTTCCCCAGCGTCAATGACTAAGAACAGTTTATTCACAAATGGCTCCAACTTCGGGGCTGGCACTTTCTCCTCTCTTTGGCATCTGGCAGTAGCTGTCCAGCCTTGATACTCAATATCCTTGGGCTCCAGCCCAGGCCATCAGTGTGTGTGAAACCCTCAGCCTGGAACTTTGGAAGAGTCCTTCCTTCTCAAGACCCACGGAGAGCTGCATCAGTCCTCACTCTGGTCTTCGCTTGGGCAAGCACCACTGCCTCGGCCCCTGGTCTCTAGTGATGTGCTAACAGTTCAGGTCTTGGGATTTATCTCAGCCTGGACAGTTGTGAGTGTTGCTGTGTCATACCTGATGGGTCCTCCTGCACATGCTCAGGCCCCATCTTGTGGTTTAAAGCAGGCTTTTTGGTAGGAGTCTCTGAAAAGCCCAGAGTGGGGCAGAGGGTTCCCTGTGTATCTAGGGGGACCTGGACCGAGTCCATGCCCTTAGACCCTGGCTGGTGGTCCTGACTAGATCTATCTTCTCAACCCTGCCTCAGAGCTCATCCAGCATCTGGGTATCTGTGAGCTGGTTGGAAAAGGCCCTCTCCAAACGCAAGGTATTGTATTTGGGGGGTGGTGTGCCAGGCACTTGGGTTCCTAGGGCTGGAGGAAGGTGCAAAGCAGAGTTGAAAGTGGGTAGGTCATTGTCTATATCCAGGGCTGGATTGTCCTGGCCCTGTGGGCTGCGGGGAGCTTCTGGACAGTGGGGAGCCTGCTTCCGGGCCCACCACTCCTTGGCTTTCTGCCACTGGCGGCGGGCAATGATAGAGAAGAAGTCAATGAAGAAGACCTCGATGATCTCGATGACGCAGACAACAGAGCAGCTCATCCACAGGCCCAGCTGGCCACCAAAGTTGGACAGAAGCATCTCAATCTGCAAGGAAGGCCAAGCCACACCATCATGAGGGAACTTCACCCAGGTTGGCCTCACATAGGGACCCCGATTCACAAGGGAGCCACGGGCCAGCCCTGACCCTGCACAGGCCAGGGGGAAGAAGCAGGCGGGCTTCCTGTTTCCTCTTACCCTGAGCATTCTGACCTGAGACCTGGCTGGCCTACAGCAGCCCTCCTAGAGCAGGCTAGAACCCCTACCCTGACTCTGCTCCCCAAGGCCAGGCAGATGGGCACATTTGTAGGCCCAGGATAGGTCCTGGAAGGAAGCCACTCTACTCACACTGTTGGCTGGGCTCTCCATGATGGATCTCTGGTTCAGGTCTTTGTAGAATATTAAGAGTTTGGCCAAGTCTGTCCTGCAAAATTCCAATAGGTGAATCAAGAGTCTTGGCATCTTACCAGATCACTAGTCCTTAGCCTGGCTGTCTCCCTCCTGCCCAAGCTTGCAGCACAGCCAAGGCGCTGAACTCCTTGGAACCTGGCCCATAAGGGCTCGGTCTACACCCCAGAGTATATCTCCAGCCTGGATCTGGTCCTCAGGTCATTCATTTACTCAAGAACTGTTTCCCAACTTCCAGACTAAGTCAGTCCACCCAGCCATCCTGTCATTGTACCCTGTTCTTCATTAAACGTGGACATTTGTAATTGTTTGATTGCAATCTCAAGTATGTACAGGTAATGTACATGAGCAGGGTAGTTGAGTATAAGGTATTATGATAATAGGCATAATGGCAATGAGCATTTATGGGGGACTTTCTGTGTTGCCAAGCACTGTCGTAAGAACTTTATGTGAATTAACTTGCTGAATTCTCCCAACAGCCCTATGAGGCAGGTATGTACATTTTCATCATCCTCATTTCACAGATGTGAAAACTGGGAGGCAGATTGGTTAAGGAACTTGCCCAAGACTACACTGTTAATAATTGGCTGAGCCAGTACTCCAACTCATTTAGATCTGGCTTCAAAGTCCATGCTTTTAACCATTGCACTAAACTGCCTCTTGATAGAATGACGGTGAACTGCACCAACCAAAGGAGCAGGTATTACTCAGCTGTTCAGTGCTACAAAACAATGGAGGGTCGCTCTTGCCAGAACTTTTGAACTTTCAGGAAAAGTTCAAAATAATGGGTTGCTTTCATGAGGCTAGATTTGGCCCAAGAATCAGTCACCAGTTTACAACACTTGGTTTAATGGTTTGCAACCGCTTAGTCAAAGTCTATTTTATCATGAGAGTGCAAGTACCTTGGTGGGCAGAGACCATGTCTGCTTGATTGTCCTGGTTCCCCTAGCACCTCACACAGCACCTGGCACCTAGGGGGTGCTCTATGAATGTTGGAAGCCAGATTGGCTCTCACAGAAGGCAGGCACAGCAGCGGGCATGAGGGAGATGGTGATGGCTTAGATAAATGTGAGTTCACATGACATGATTCACAGGTGCGAGTTCACCATTCTCAGCTTTGAGGAAATGAATGAGTGAGTGAATGAAAAGGAGAGTGGGCCAGGTACGGTGGCTCACACCTGTAATCCCAGCACTTTGGGAGGCTGAGGCAGGTGGATCACTTGAGGTCAGGAATTCAAGACCAGTCTGGCCAATATGGTGAAACCTCATCCCTGATAAAAATGTAAAATTAGCCAGGTATAATGGTGCTCACCTATAATTCCAGCTACTTGGGAGGCTGAGGCAGGAGAATTGCTGAAACCCAGGAGGTGGAGGTTACAGTGAACTGAGATCATGTCACTGCACTCCAGCCTGGGTGACAGAGAAATACTGTCTCAAAAACAAAAGAGGATTTGGCCATACTCATACTGAAGCAAGTGAGAAGGCTTGGGGCTGTGGCAGCAGAGGTAGAGGAACAGGGTAGAGGAAACTTACTTGTTGAGCTTTTTGTTTATTTGCCGGCCTTGGTCCCAAGTGAGAACAGGCAGCAACCACTTCTACAATGGAGAGAGAAAGAGTGGGCCTGAGGATGCCTGAGAGGCCAGGGCCAGCCTCCCTCCTCAGGCTCCCCAACTTGTCCCCCAGCCTCCACAAGTTAGCTCTCTTCCCCTTAGACCATGTCCCGGGCCAGAGGACACAGCAAGGATGTCAGCGAGGCTCCAGGCTGGGGACTGGAGGGGGAAAGGTAGGCAGAAGAACTTACCTCCGAAACCACAGATGGCCATTGTGCCAGGCTTGTGGTTAGTGTCCACTCCTTAAAGCTGAGGGAGGAGGAGACAGCGTGAGTGTAGGCGGCCCAACCCACCCAGCTGCCCCATCTCATCCCTGGGCGTCCACATACCTGCAGGCTTCTTTGCACACAGACTGGCAGCCCAGCTCTTCCTGGACGAAGGCTTGATGCAGTTGGTAGTAACAGTACACTGAGGGACAAGGGAGAGGGCAGCATGAGCTTTGGAGCCACGGGACCCTTCCTGGGTACCCCTGGGTCACCAAGGACAGCCCCATAGTCTCATTTTAATGACTTCTCCTCCCACTTTCTACCAACACTGGCTCTCTGGAAACACATATTGCGCTGTGATGTTGGGAAACAGTGCGGTGGTTAATGATGTGAACTGAAGGTCAGATCGCCCTTGGTTTGGATCCGGCTCTGTTCCTTTCTGGATGTGTGACCTTGGGCAAGCCAGTTAGCCTCTCTGGGCCTTGATTATCTATTCTATGAAAAGCTAATATCCACAGTTCCTACCTCCTGGATTTGACTAAGGTGGTCAGTTGGGAAGTCTAATTCAAGCCAGGCTTGAACAGAAGTAAAAATCTAATTAATGGCTCTCAACCAATACCTCCTTCAGGCAAAAGACAATGGGGTGGGGGCCCAGGAGTGCCTGTTGCTGGGGCTATGCTGACCCTGGTCCTGGGGCACGCAAGGCTGGGACTGGTCTCACTCACTCCAGTTGGGGTGCTGCTGGTAGTTGCAGTAGTTGGCTTCGGGAGGTAGAGGCTGGCTGTACTGCGCACACCCACATTTCTCTACCATCTTCGTCTGGAAGCATGAATGAAGGCAGATCTGAAAGGGGAGACATGGGGATGCCACTCATGTCTTTGCACAGAGATGCCAAGGAGTCCCCTGTACATCCCTCAGCCCAGAGGGTCAGTCTCCCTAAGGCTTCACCAACCACATGAACCTGCCCCTTATGCCAGCTGGGCTGGATGTGGTCCCGGAACTCCAAAGGGCTCAAGCTGGAAGATGTATTAAGAGTTTATTTATTGTTAACACAATAATAAATTATTATTATTTATTATTCTGAGAATGTGAGAGGAGGCAGAACAGATCGTCTCACGTAAGTGTTGAAAAGCCAAATGCCTACAGGGGACAGTGATGTAAGTGACATGCTGAAGGGGTAGTGAGAACCATGGGATCCAGAGAACACCTGCTTCGTTTATTAGGGCAGCTACCCCCACTGTTCATCCTGCAGGAAATATGGGCTCCATGTTGCCTTATCATTTCATTTTTTCAAGGGGCTGGAAATCTGGATTTTCTTGTAAAATTCCCTGACTTTTAAACACTATCCAGGCCCTTGAAAAACCTGGATATATGCTGCCTGGAAGGAGACTGGGAGCTGCAAATTAGCAGTCCCTGATCTAATCCCACCTCCCCCTGTGGTTGCTGAGGGGAACCCAGCTGGCCCAAGGCCATCATCGAGTGAGGGGCACCAGCAGGGCTGGAAGCTACACTCTTCACCCTTTGGCCCGTGTCTCTCCCAGACCTCTTCTGTCCTGTCCCTCCCCTGCCAAGGCCCATTTAGGAGGTGGGTCTGTCTCGGCTGTACATTGAGTTCCACGCAAACCTCAGTGAATCAATTAAGCTCTGGTTACAGATGAACTGCAGAGGACTGGAACCAGCCGGCATCATTTGTTCTTGAGGTCTCTGGATGAACCCCAGGGATCCTCACCCAGAGTTCCTGGTCCAAGCCACACCCCAGCCTAGATATAACTTTGTCTCCTGGGTCCAGGCCATAAACCTAGGGCTGGGTGCCCCCGTCAATCTGTTACCTGGAGCGAGTAGGCAGCGTTGTAGATGTTCCTGATTGGCACGTCACTCCCGTCCTCCGTGCACTGACTGTAGGGCTCGCTCAGCTTGAAGGACTCTGTCTGCAATCACAGCAGCACACACTCAACCCTGTCCTCCTCCAGTACCCAGGAGGGGACTTTGCAAGGGGCACCAGACAGGGGGACTTTGCAAGCAGCCCTTGGGAACTGAAAAGCTATTTGGTCATTAATTTAATGAAAAGTTAGTGAGCACCTATTAGGTGCCCAGTACTGCTGTAGACACTGGAATCAGAATGATCAGACAGATAAGTTCCCTGCTCTCATGGAACATGCCTTCCAGTGGGGTACACAGATGGTCAGCAAGCAAATAAATAAATAAGATGATTCTGGATAAATCTGGATGGTGTTTAATGAAATGGGGTAGGGAAAGTGGAGGGGTTAAGAGGAGATGGGCAGTTTTTCCCACAGGGTGATTAGGGAAGGTATCTTTGAAAAAGGGACCTGTTGGCTCAACATGGAACTGTAAGAAAGAGCTGGTCTTATCAAGAAGTGGACAGGAAGCTGGGCATGGTGGCACATACCTGTAGGCACAGCTACTGGGGAGGTTGTCTCTACCAAAAATACAAAAAATTAGCTGGGTGTGGTGGTGCACATCTGTAACCCCAGCTACTTGGGAGGCTGAGGTGGGAGGATCACTTGAGTCCAGGAGGTCAAGGCTGTAGTGAGCTGTGATCATACCGCTGCACTCCAGCCTGGGCAAGAGTGAGACCCTATCTTTAAAGATGAAGATGAAGAAGTGGACAGAATATGATTGGGTGGAGCGAACAGGAAAGGCTTGAGGCAAGAGGGGCTGGTGTAGCTGCAAATGGCAAAATAGAGAAATTGCTGGAGATGGAGTCAGATGGGGAGGTTGAGGCTGAGAAATTTGTATTTCATTTCAGGAATGAAATGAATTTGCAGTTAACGAATCCACTGGGAGTAGGGAAGAGGGATTAGAAAGAAGATGAGCAGGGCCGGGCGCAGTGGCTCATGCATGTCATCCCAGTACTTTGGGAGACTGAGGAGGGAGGATTGCTTCAGTCCCAGGTTTGAGGCTGCAATGAGCTACGATTGTGCTACTGCAATCCAGCCTGGGTGACAGAGCAAGACTCATTTAGAAAACAGAGAGAGAGAGAGAGAGAGAGAGAGAGAGAGAGAAGAAGAAGAAGGGAAGGAGGGAGGGGGTGAGGGAGAGAAGGGGGAAGGAGGGAGGGAGGAAGGAAAGAAGGAAGGAAAGAAGGAAGGAAGGAGAGAGAGAAGGAAAGAGAGAGAGAGAAAGAGGGAAAGAAGGAAGAAAACAAGAAAGAAAAAGAAAGAAGGAAAGAAAGAAAGAGTAACACAAAGGAAGGAAGCAGGGACTGTGAGTTGCCTGGGATTCCCGTTCAGATGAAGGACCCATTGTCTTGTTTTTTGGTCCCAGAAGTTGACTTGAAAGATGTTGACTTTCTTAGAAAAAAGCCAAGGAAAGCTCAACAGAGTAGAATTCTCCCCTGATCATCAGAGGAGGTAAAAAGCATTGTCACTCAAAGTTCAGAAACGTTATCAGATGATTTGCTTTTTTAAGAGATGAGGATCTCCCTCTGTCACCCAGGGCAAATGGAGTACAAAGGTGTAGTCAGGGCTCACTGCAGCCTGTACCTCCTGAGCTCAAGGGACCCTCCCACCTCAGCCTCCTCAAGTAGCTGGGACCACAGGCTCCTGCCACTGTACCTGGTTTCAGTGATGTTTTATTGTGGATTACTAAATTTTTCTCTAGCTTAGTATTTGTTGCTGCAAATAAATAATCCAGCCAAGCCAAACAAGCAAAAATGGGGGTAGAAGGAGGATAACATCTTCGAAGGGCAGCACCTCAATGGAAGAGAAATCGTCACCAGTTTATCACAACTGTGTGATTGCACACTGTGTGTGTCCACGTGCCCAGGTATAAGCGTTTTTAGTTTTTTTTGTTGGGGAGGTGGAGGTAAAGAGAAAAAGGATGGCAGATTTGTGGGAGGGAAGAAAATGATTTTCTCTTTGAAGAAAGAATGAAAACTGGGGAAAAGGGAATTAAGAGATGGAAACTGTAGCCATCTCAATTGACTATAATCCCTTTCTGTTTGTATTGCATTTCATCTGCTGACCCATTAGTCTCCCTCAATTAGCTGCAAGTACCTCCAGGACAATTGGCGATGCTCATTTAAAAATGTTTAAACAACAGAAGCAAACAAAGGAGAAAGTGGCTGTCTGGCCTCCCCTCTTCCCCAGGGTGCCTGTACTAACAGATCAGATCCTGCAGCTCAGACAGACATAGACTCACACGTTCACTTTGCCCTGCAACCTGCCCTTCTCACTTATAAGAGTGAGCGTCTTTCTACGTCAGGACAGAATAAATAGACTTAATAGTTGGGTAGCAAAAGCATGCAGGGCCTCTAGTGCATGCCAGGGCTGGGCTGGGCACAGAGGTGCAGAGATGTCGAGCAGTGGCCTTCCTCGAGGTCACAATTCCATGCCATCCTCTCAGCTTCTCCAAGCAGCAGGATCCTTGGGTGGACACATTCCTGTGCCCCTCCCAACCCCACCCCGCCCGGTCCTGTTGAGCTGTTCTCAGCGTCTAGAGTGTCAGTTACAGGCTCTACCTGCCCTGGGTAGGAAAGTACGATACCCTGGCATCCAGATGAGGGGTCTGTCCACTTAGGCAAGCTGCGTGCAGCCAGCAGGGGTGGCTGGGGCTCCCTCTACCCTGAGAACCAGCCCACGGGCCGCTTCCAGGAAACCGATTATGAGAAACCATTTGGATTTCTACGCTTTCTGGGTATTCAATGGCCCTTCACTCTTCAATGATGCTTATCAAACTCGGAGCTCTTGGAAAGTTCAGGTTGTTTTCTGAAGCAATGGGAAGTTGCTCATGGCAGCCTTGACCTCATGGGCTCAGGTGATCCTCCCACCTCAGCTTCCCAAAGTGCTAGGATTACAGGTATGGGCTGCTGCACCCAGTGAGCTCATTCTTTAAGGTATAAACAGTGCCAAGGGAAAAAGCCCAAGTGGCAGCAGAGCCCGAGGGACAGGGAGATGACAAGGGGAGGGCCTTTATCAAAGCCCCCACAGCTTATGGGGTTAGAGAGCCAGCTCCCACCTTCTTGCAACCTTGAGACCTTCCAACCAGTGTAATCACTTTTCATCTGTGAGATGGTCAGTCCAGCCAAGCTATTTCCAGATAGGGTGGCTATCAGACTGTTGTTCTCACATTTCAGTGGTAACTCTTGTCCCAGCCAGTAATCCCAAGTCACCTTCTCAGAAAGATTGCCTTCCTTGCCACAGCTGAGAGGTTTGCAAATTCCCTTCCACCTGCACCCTGATTTAGGGCCCATCACAGTGGTCAGCTGGCTGGTCTCCCAGGCTCAACTACATTAATCCTGCATTTCTCTTTCCATTATGTACATTTCTGGGTAAGACTTCGTTTGAGTGACAGATTCTCCCAGTAGTAAAAGGACTCCCTCTCCCAGCTACTGAGGGCATGGGGGAGGTGTCTAGCAGCCCCAGTCAACAGGCCAAAGTGGCAGCTGGGCTGCTGGTAGCCCAAGTCTGACTCTGGGGGTGTGTGGGGGCCTTTCTTTCCCTTGGTTTCCATGCTCTGCCCTTGTTTCTCAGAATAGACTGCTGTTTCTGCCAGGGATGGGATAGCAGAGATGGCCAGGGTGAGGATGGAACAGGTGGATGGCTTTTTTTCTTGAACTGGTGCAGATCTGGGGGGAGGGACTCTTTTTGGGGGGGGTGGGGGTGGGGGTGGGGAGATGGAGCCTCACTCTGTCACCCAGGCTAGAATGCAGTGGCATGATCTCGGCTCACTGAAACCTCCACCTCCTGGATTCAAGCCATTCCCTTGCCTCAGCCTCTCAAGTAGCTGGGATTATAGGTGTGTGCCACCACACCCAACTAATTTTTCTTTTTTTGTATTTTTAGTAGAGATGGGGTTTCACTATGTTGGCCAGGCTGGTCTTGAACTCCTGACCTCAGGTGATCTGCCCTCCTTGCCCTCCCAAAGATTACAGGTGTGAGCCCCTGTTCGGGGCTTAGACTCATTATTGAGGAGGTTTTATTTGCTTTGGGTCTCTAGGCTGTCTTGGGGCCCCTCCCATAACCCTGTCCTGATGGTCTCCTCTGACCATGGGCATAAGGGGGTTGAATTTTGGGCCCTCCTAGAAGGCTTCTTCTCGAGAAACCGTGTTATGGTCAATGGTCATTCACCCCTAAACAACCAGTAGCACTAAACCGGCTAGCTAAGGGGTCAGGAATATGGGCTCGGGTCTGAAAAAGTTTGAAATCAGATTCCCACTGTGTTACCTAGTGGCTATTTCATTTTGATTGAACAATAATAATAACAGGCCAAGCATGGTGACTCACCTGTATCCCAGCACTTTGGGAGGCTGAGATGGGTGGGTCACTTGAGGCCAGGAGTTCGAGACTAGCCTGGCTAACATGGCAAAACCGCATCTCTACTAAAAAGATAATAATTAGCTAGGTGTGGTGGTGCACACCTAGTTAGCCTGTAATCCCAGCTACTTGGGAGGCTGAGGTGGGAGGATTGCTTGAACCCAGGAGGTCATGGCGGCAATAAACTCTCACCTCGGTCTCCCAAAGCACTAGGATTATAGGCGTGAGCCACTGCACCCGGCGAAAAAAATTCAGATGGCTTAAAATATTACATGAAATAATAAAATAACTGGAAGCAAACTCAATTTAGTGTCTGGTCTCAAAGAGGAAGAACTCTCATTAATATAATGACTAAAGAAGAAAACAAAGACTTTGACTACGTAAGCATTCACTATTTTGCATGCAAAAAAGTACCCTAAAGAAAACCACAAACTGGGAAAGATATTTGCAACATATATGGCAAATAATCACTATCCTTTATGTATGTATAATTATTAATAGTATCTTTTATATATAATATACTAATATTGTATAATATAAACATACCTTATATGTGGGCTTATATATAAAATTCATAAAGGAGAATGGTGTCAAAAAAGACAAGAGAAACCTTCCCTAACCCCTCTTTTTCACTCAGTTATTTTTACTTCTCTTCACGTCTTTTCTTAAAAAGTATTTAATAGTCTCTCTCTCTCTCTCTCTCTCTCTATATATATATATATATATACACATACATACACACACACATATACATACATACATACATACATATATATATATATATATATAATTTTTGTGTGTGTGTGATGGAGTATCACTCTGCCACCCAGGCTGGAGTGCAGTGGCACAGTCACAGCTCACTGCAACCTCTGCCTCCTGGGTTCAAGTGATCCTCCCACCTCAGCCTCCCAAGTAGCTGGGACTACATATTCCTGCCACCACAGCTGGCTACTTTTTATATATTTTGTAAAGATGGGGTTTCACCATATTGCCGAGGCTGGTCTCACCTCTAGGTGCAAGTGATCCACCTGCCTCAACCTCCCAAAGTGCTGGGATGACAAGTGTAAGCCACTGCACCCAGCAAGCCAATATATTTGAAGCACTTACTATATTCCAAGCACATTTCAAAGTGCTTCACATGCACCAACTCATTAAATTCTCACCAGCCATGAAGTAACATCATTTTCATCATCCCTATTTTACAGATGAGATCACTGAGGCAGAGATTACACAACCAACTTGCAAAACTGGGGCTTGAATCTCAGCCATCGGAGCTCTTAATCCCTGTTTGGCATAGACTGTACTTGTGAAATGAAGTCTGGCTATGTACTTTAGGATCAAAAGGTACAATAGGATTTGCAGTGACATGGAGTCTCCCCATTCCCCAGGGCCTGGTTCCCAACCGCACTGGGTGAGTGGTCCACCCTTGTTCACTTCCTCCTTTCCCATTCACCATCCAACCCACTGTGCTTTGGTTTCTGTTCCACTCCTTCCACTGAAAACGACTCTGGCATAGAACACTGGTGACCTCTTGGCTGCCAAACTCAGAGAAATACTTTTGCCCTCTACCTTGCCTGACCTTTCAACTGTACTTGCTACTTTCGGTCACACCTTCCGCGAAATTCTCTTCCTTGATGTATCTGTTGCCAACTCTTTCTGGCTTCTGTTCTTACTTCTCTGCCTCTCTTTCTCCTTTCACTTTCTGCTCAGCCCTTAAACGTGTATGTTTAGGGTTCTATCTCAGGTCTTGGCATTTATTTCCATATCTACAATTACCACCCAAGATTTTCTCCTGAGCTCCAGGTCCACAGCATCTAACAAATGCTTTCTTTTCACCTTGACTTCTCAAAGCTATAATAAACTGGGTCTGTCCCAAACTGAAGCGGTCATCTTCTCCCCTAGACATACCCCTGCTCTTGAATCCTCTAATTCTGAGCCTGGCATTGCTCCACCTCCCTGCCCAAGCCGGCACTTAAATATCAATTTAACTTTTCCTGACCCTTCTCGCTAATACTGGCCTTCACGCCCTGTTGCTTCTGTGCTATGATATCCCTGAAATCTATTTCCTCTGCTCATCCCCGCAAACCATTGCCTCAGCTGAGGTTCACATCATTTCTTTCTAGAATTACTACATATGTGCTGTCTCCAGTGTACTGATTATACTTCCACCAAAATTAATTTTTAAAAAGTTTCACTACACAGCTTAAATAAACTCCTTTTTGTGACTCCTTTGTAATTGCTACGTTCTTTTTCTGGACTGGCTCTTCCTGACTATTTGCCTGCACTTGCTCTTCTAAATTCATCATTTAGAAAGCCTTCTCCAATAGTTTCGGTCTGGGATCCCTCCATCCATCCACCTACCCACCCACCCACTCACCTATCCATCCATCCATCCATCCATCCAGACAGCCATCCACCTACCCATCTATCTGCCCATCCATCCATCCAACCATCCATCCATCCATCCATCCAACCAACCACCCACCCATCCATCTACCCATCCACCCACTATCTATCAATATTTACTGAGGATCTATTATGTTCTAAGAACTGAGCCTCAGAACCAGGCAGAAAAGATCTGTTTCCACAGAGATGGAAACTGTATTGCAAAGTTGTGTTTACTTTTGTCTTTAGTCAGGTGTAGTGGGTCATGCCTATAATCCCAGCACTTTGGGAAGCCGAGGTGGGAGGACTGTTCAAGGCCAGAAGTTTGAGACCAGCCTGAGCAACATAGCAAGACCCCCATCTCTACAAAAATTTAAAACTTAGCCAGACACAGTGGCATGTGCCTGTGGTCCCTGGTAGTTGGAAGTCTGAGGCAAGAGGATCGCATGACCCTAGGTGGCTAGGTTGCTGTGGTCTGTGATCTGTGATGATACCTCGGCATTTCAGCCTGGATGACAGAGCAAGACCTTGTCTTTAAAAAAGCAAACAAACTTTTGTCTTCCCCTCTTAAAGTTAAGAGCTTTGAAGGTAGGAGCTCTGTTGGGTTCATCTTTTACTATTCAGTACTTTGGACACACAATCCTTCAATGAATAAAGGAAGTTTTATTTACCAACTGCCTGGCCAGCTGACTGAGCCTACCAGCTTCATACAACTATCAATCAATCAATACATAAATAAAATAAGAAAGGAAGGAAGTCTAGTTTGGTCGGACTTTTTCTTAGTGACCCTCTGCTGACCTCTTCATAATCCCTGTTTTTTTGTTGTTGTTCTAAATGCTCATAAATCAGACCTAGAGCTGACTGACCCTGCTCTGTGGCTTCCATTTTCTACATCTCAAATTAGGTGTAGCAGAACACTCACCCATGTCTTTGTTTACCCACCACTGGTACAGAGAACATTTGCTTAACAATGTGGTGGCTATTTCCAAGCTCAGAGCAAGAAAACGAGAGCAGAATTCCTTAGTTCTTGTTACTTTTGCAAGCTCTAGTAACTCACACCAGTTTGCAGACATTGTGAGAGGCAGAAAAGAGGGAAGAGGGCAAAAGGATAGGGGAAGGATGTACTACAAATCTTGGGTCCTTCTTCAGGGTGCAGATGAAACTGTGTGGGAAATGTCTGGTCAAAATGCCCACTATTGTGCTCTGAGGTTTTGCCATCTGCCAATGAACAAAAGAATGAGTTGCCCAGCTACTTAAGTGGCTGTCTCTTTAAAAAGAGTGTTACGAGTGGAAGAGAGATACACTCTGCCTGGTGCACTCCTTGGTATGGTTGGTGTGGACATTCTCTTTAAATAAGTCCTTTAAAAAGAAATAGAGGCAGGTTCTCACTATGTTGCCCAGACTGGGTCTTGAACTCCTGTCCTGAAGCGATGCTCCCCACTCAGCCTCCTACATAGCTGGGACTACAGATGTGTGCCAGCATGCCTGGCTAATATTATATTTTTTGTAGAGATGGGAGTTCTTGCTATGTTGCCCAGGCTGGTCTTGAACTCCTGAGCTCAAATGATCCTCCCACCTCAGCCTCCTGAGTGGCTGGGACTACAGGTGCTTATACTGCATCTAACTAGCTCCTTTAAATAAGATGTTTTTTGTTTGTTTTTTGTTTTGTTTTGTTTTTAAGATAGGGTCTTACTCTGTCACCACAACTGGAGTGCAGTGGTACAATCATGGCTCACTGAATCTCCCTGGGGTCAGGTGATCCTCCTACCTCAGCCTCCTGAGTAGCTGGGACTACAGGCATGTGCCACCATGCCTGGTGAATTTTTGTATTTTGTTCTTGGTAAAGATGGGATTTTGCCATTTTGCACAGGCTGGTCTCAAACTTCTGGGCTCAAGTGATCCACCCACGGTGGCCTCCCAAAGTGTTGGGATTACAGGTATGAGCCAATCCCAATTACAGGTATGAGCCACCTTGCCCAGCCTAAATAAGTTCTTAACAGTCATTCTGTGAAAGAGAGAAAGAGAGAGGCAGATCAATCCTGGAATGAAAAGACCCCAGGCCTGCAAACAAGAAAACTGCATAAGCAGTAGAGGGATCAGGGCCAGCAGAGCCCACTCTTCACCTTGCCATTCAGCTCCCACTGGGCAAGGCTGACTCAGGCAGGGGTTGGAGTCTGCAGCTTACTTGCGCTTTAGTTGATAGGTATGCATGTTCTCAGTGCCCAATGAGGCCCACAAAGGTCAAATTTGGAGGGAGAAGGGGTTCTTGGTAAATGAGGCAAAATTGATGGAAGTTTGATGGTCTAAATAGACCTTGGATAGCCCAGTGACTTTCCATTAGGCTTTAATGCAGTTATTGGCATGCTTCATAGGCCTCTAAGCAGCCCAGAAGGATAGGTGATAATCTTATCTATTTATATCCCTGACAAATATATAGTTAGTGTGCTAATGCCTTGCTTCCAGCATAGGTTCCATAAATGCTGGTGTCTTGCTTTTTAAATTATTTCCCCAAATGGCATCCTGTCCTATTAATCCACACAAAAGACACAAATACAACCTTCCATTTTTTTTTTTTTTGAGACAGAGTCTTGCTCAGGCTGGAGTGCAGTGGTGTGGTCTCAGCTCACTGCAACCTCCTCCTCCTGGGTTCAAGCTATCATCCTGCCTCAGCCTCCTGAGTAACTGGGATTACAGGTACATACTACCATGCCCGGCTAATTTTTTGTATATTTAGTACAGACAGTTTTCACCAAGATGACTAGACTGGTCTCAAACTCCTGACATCACCTTGGTCTCCCAAAGTGCTAGGATTACAGGTGTGAGCCACCACAGCCAGCCAGAAGATACAAATACAACCTTTAGTGTAACTCCTGAAATGAATGGAGTAACCGTGGGAAAATCTGGGACCATGTTCCCTTTTGAAACAAACACCCTTTTCCATAAGCTGCACCTCACTGGTTATCCTTGAAAAAAAAAGTCTGTCTTCCTTTCCAAGCCTATGGAAATCAGAATATTCTCTTACCAGGTGCATTCCTATGGAGGTGACCATTGCTGTCTCAATCTCTGTTCCCACATCTTCGACAAAGGGATACTCATCCTGCCGATGGATGATCACTTTAGCTCCAGTGGAGGACACAAGGAACGGGTTGTATTCCTCTTCGTTTATGTACAGAATGACTTGCAGCCCTGGGAGAATAAAGCAAACTGTTGTGATCAAAGGCTAGGAAAACATTTCCTGGGGACAGCCCACCTCTCCCACATTACCTGGGGTAGCCCACCTCTCCCACTGCTTCAGAAGCTTCAAAGCCAAGACCAAGTATTTCCAACAAGTGACAGGTGGACAAGGGCTAGACTGAAGCTCCATGAGACTGAAATGCATGCCTGACTTGCTCTCTGCTGTACCCCCACAGCTTAGCCCCAAACAGGGGTTCAAACACAGTATCACCATCACAGTTCTTACTAAGCATATGTTTTTGCCAAGTGTAAGGAAATTGCCACTCTGCCCGAGGCATGCTATCTCCTTGTAATCCTTTGAGACAGGGAGCTTGGAGCATGGACACAGGGAGGGGACCATCACACACTGGTGTCTGTTGTTAGGTGGGGGTTTAGGGGAGGGATAGCAGGGGGTGGGGAGATTGAGGAAGGATAACATTAAGAAAAATACCTAACATAGGTGACGGGGGGATGGAGGCAGCAAACCACCATGGCATGTGTATACCTATGTAACAATCCTGCAAGATTCTGCACATGTACCCCAGAACTTAAAGTATAAAAAAAAAAAAAGAAAAAAAAACACGCATTGCTGTAGCTGCTTAACCCCTCAAGGCGGGCACCCAAGAAGAGATGAATCACTAGTGGTATTTCTGATCACTGGCCCAACTTCTCCTCCTACTCCTGCTCTTGCCCCTTTCAGTCTTTGCTGACCCAGCACCAGAGTAAACACAGCATCAGTGCACATACTTCACCGGGAAAAAGTAACCTGGGAACTGATCGTGAAAAACTGCAGAGTCCTGGCTCTGTTATGTTTGGGCTGTGACCTCTAGTAATTGACTTCCCCTCTCTGGGCTTATTTACAAATTGCCCTTGTTTACAAACTGAATGTCAGTATAACTCAAAATTATCTTCTTTCCATCCATATAGACCCTGCTCATTCATGTATGGGCTGAGGTCCTTGGAAATTGGACCTCAGGCCAGGTGACTCCCTGAAACCTGAAACTCTTCAGTGGCATCTCCCTGGATATATGGAAATGCCGTAGAATAAACCTGGCTGCATCATCAAGGTGATGACGGTACAACCCCGTCTACTTCTCCCTCCTCCTCTCCTCCCACTCTCTCCCCACCTCAATAAGCTCCAAGCACACTGGTTTTATTTCTGTTTCTAGAACACATCCGATTCATGTCCTTCCCAGGACCTTTGCTGGTCGCTGGAATGTTCTTGTGTAGATTTTAATATGAATCTTTTCCTCCTTAAATAACCCTCCTCTTAGAGATCTTTCTGGACCTTCTTATTCAAACTCACCCCCACTTCCTGATCCCAGCCACTCTGTCTTCCCACTCTGCCTCTTTCTTTTCTGCACAGCTGTCATTAGGATTTATAACTAGATCATGTCTGTGTAGTTGTGTAGTCATTTGTTATCTGTCTCTCCCCACAAAAATGTAAGTTTCCTAACAGCAGAGAAAATGTCTGTCTTTTCACTGCTGTGTCCCTGGTACCTAGAAGAGGGCCTGGCAAACGGGAGATACTCCATGCTTGGTAAGTGGATCAGTGAATTAGTAGGTTCTATACAGATGGAAAGTAGAGAATTTTGAGTTATTCTGACATTCTGTTTGTAAACAAGGGCAATTTGTAGACACTTGCAAAGAATTTGTAAACAATTACAAATAATAGGCTGGGGATGGTGGCTCATGCCTGTAATCCCAGCACTTTGGGAGGCTGAGGCGGGCAGACCATGAAGTCAGGAGTTCAAGACAAGCCTGACCAACATGGTGAAACCCTATCTCTACTAAAAATACAAAAATTAGCTGGGCATGGTTGTGCGTGCATGTAGTCCTAGCTACTCAGGAGGCTGAGGCAGAAGAATCACTTGAACCCAGGAGGCAGAGGTTGCAGTGAGCTGAGATCGTGCCATTGCAGTTCAACCCGGGGGACAGAGCAAGACTCCGTCTCAAAGAAAAAAAAAAATTACAAATGATTTGTAAACAATTGCAAAAACAATTTGCAAACAATTTGTAAACCATTGCAAATGATTTGTTAACAATTTGTAAAGAATTACAAACAATTTGTAAAGAAGCCCCCAGAAGGGAAGTGAATTGCTTGAGGTCACACAGCTCCTCCATAGCAGAGCCAGGACTCTGCAACTTTTCACTTTCAATATCCAGATTACTTCTTCCCCATGAAGTATGTGCACTGAATTATGATTTCTTGCAGACTTAGTAAGAGCACAGACTACACAGTGACAAAGGCCAGGATTCCAAGTGTGGATTTGCTTTACGACAGGGTCCTAGTGGGAGTATATCTACATATCACATCATCAATGTGCATGGGACCTTTCAAGAATTCCTTTTAGGCATAAACCAGGCCAATCTGTTCAGTTCCTACCTTCCCTACAAATGTAATCATAATGGAATAGTAGTAACAGTAGTGCTGGAAGTTGCAATGGTAATATTTTGGGGGTAGTGACTTATTACCCCTGAAATAATACCATTGCAACTTCAGCAGCCATGGTGGTAGACTGGTAACAATGCTCATAATGATAATAATAGTAATAACAATAGCAACTAGCATTTATTGTGTGCTTGGTATGTGTTATGGCTGAATTGTTTTCCGCCTCAAATTCATATGTTGAAGCCCTAATCCCCAAAGGGATATTATTTAGTGATAGGGCCTTAATTAAGGTGAAAGGAAGTCATAAGCGGGGGCTCTAATCTGATAGGACTGATGCCCTGGTAAGAAGAAGAGAATCACAGGCCTGTCTAGGTTGACACCTCACAGAGGAAAGGCCATGAGAGGACATGGAGAGAAGGCATCCAGCCTTCTGCAGCCCAAAGAGAGAAGACTCACCAGAACCGAGTGTGCCTGTGCCTTGATCTTGGACTTCCTAGTCTCCAAAACCGTGATAAATAAATGTCTATTGCCAAAGGCATCCAGTCTCTGTTATTTTGTTATGGCAGTCCAGGCAGACTAACAGAGTGCAGACCTAGTCTTATTCTCAGTCTGTATTTTAAGTCCTCTCAGTAATCTCACATGGGATGTATTATTATTAGTCCTACTTTATAGATGAAGTGCAGTAACTTGCCCAAGGTCACACAGTGAGCAGCCAAGCTGGGTTTTGGCTCCATCCAGAATCTGTCACCTGAACTAAGATAAAGGTCATCTACTTCCCTAATCTGTTCAGCATATCTGGGCTTAACTCCGTTTAGAAACCACATGCCCTGCATTACTCACCCCAGCTATGAGTTTAAACTGGAGTGGTTCCCTAGCAGAAGGAACCCCAGTGATGTCCCTGTAGCTCTCTCAAAGGTGAAGGAGAAGTCAAAAAAGAAAACAGACACCGATTTGGAAGGAAGGAACCAGCATGAACACTGATGGAAATACTGACAGAAAAAAAGGGCATCCCTGGTTTCTGGCCAAGGGGGAGAGATTCTGAGTTTCTAGAAGCCTCCTGTATCCCCACTGTCCTGCTGCTCCCATGTCCACTGTTGGAGGACCTCCAGATCTCCTTGTTGCATGTTTTCTTACCATATTCGCTGCCCCCCATGGAGGTACTGAGAATGGTCTCATTTTCTCTGTTGTTGAAAGTGTAGCAATTCCCATGCATTGGATGGTGGAAAAGGGTGAAATTCCTATGGAGGAAGAAAATGGGTCAGAAAGGGATCTCCCCCGTGCATCTTAGCTGAAGTTGGGCTGGACAGTGCTAATGATGCCAACTCTCTTTAGGGAGAATGGGTAAAAGAAGTGACTCATTTTCCCCATCTTGCTCCTGACCAAATGACAAACAAGGCCCCTCATCCTGGTTGACATACATGGTTTTTCCCCATCTTGCTCCTGACCAAATGACACATTTTCCCCCATTTTGCTCCTGACCAAATGACAAACAAGGCCCCTCATCCTGGTTGACAGACATGGTCATAGACCTAGTGTCTCCACCTTCTGTGCTCTCTCTGAATCCTCTCACCTTCATCTCTATCCTATCTTGGCATTCCTTGTGCCACATCTGCCCCCAAATTCCTCCACTTTTGAATTTCTCAGCCAACACTTGGCATTTTTCCATTCAAATTCCCAGTCCTAGAAAATGATCCCCAGGGAAAGAATCACATCATCTGTGCCCTTATGTGACTTTGGAACCCAGCTCTTAGGGAGACATGAAAACAATTATTCACGTTTCACAATAACCCATCTGTCCCCTAACATCTAGATAGATGAAAGAGGCTTAGTATTTTATTTTATTTTTATTTTTGAGACAGGGTCTCGCTCTGTTGCCCAGGCTGAAGTGCAGTGGTGCAATTATGGCTCACTGAAGCCTCAACTTCCCAGACTCAAGTGATCTTCCCACCTCAGCCTCCTGAGTAGCTAGGACTACAGGTGTGTGCCATTATGCCCAGCTAATTTTTTGATTTTTTTTTTTTTTTTTTTTTTGTAGAAATGAGGTTTTGTAACATTGCCCAGGCTGGTCTCTAACTCCTGAACTCAAGCAATCATCCTCCTCAGCCTCCCAAAGTGCTGGGATTATAGGTGTGAGCCACTGTGCCTGGGCCAGGAACACTTCAGAATGTTTCACTCACTGCCCAGTCACCACTAGGGATCTGAGTGTTATCCGAAAGGTGAAAGGTTTGAAATCTCACCTATTTGAACATGGGCCTTTCTTCCCCTATCCCTCCCTCCTTCTCTTCCATCCTTCCTTAGAACAATGGTTCTTAATCATCAGTATGCATGATGGTAATATACAAGGTTATATGTACACTGCACAGCAAAACAGCTAATACTTTTGTGCCAACCTTGTGGGTTGGGGGTTTCCTTTCTCTCTTTCTTTCTTTTCTCTCTCTCTCTCTTTCTTTCAAGTCTTACTCAGCTTACTGCAACATCCGCCTCCTGGTTTCAAGCAATTTTTCTGCCTCCCGACTAGCTGGGACTCCAGGTGTGCGCCACACACCTGGCTAATTTTTGTATTTTTAGTAGATGTGGGGTCTCACCATGTTGGCCAGGCTGGTCTTGAACTCCTGACCTCAAGTGATCCACCTGCCTCAGCCTCCCAAAGTGCTGGGATTTAGAGGTGAGCCAATGTACCCAGCCCACTATCTTGTTTTTAATGAGTAGTTTAATGAGTTTAAGGAAATTTTGATTGTATGTCATGTACACCTCACTCACTGACTCTAGAACACATGTAAGCAGTGTAAGCAGTTTCCAAAAGGCAGCATTAGTGAGAAGAGCACCTTTTACTCCCAAGACCTATCATTAAGGCTGTAGGTGCCTGCAAGGGGCCTGGTACTCAGAGTTGCCAGTCCTCAGAGGCTGAGAGAGCAGCTTTCTCTCCTGACCTGCCATCGCAGGACACTCCATCAAAGAAGCAGGTCACCAGCAGCTCTTCGGCAGAATAGCTCATGTTAATTTTCTTCTCCAGAGGCACCTGTGCCATGATGTTCATGTAGTGCAGCTTATACCACTCCTGAATGGCATTGATCCCTGAGCTGAAGGTGTAGGTGGCACAGTCGGAGGTGTCGTTTGAGCACTGTAAATAAGAGGAGACGTGAGGCTGAAGCCATCGGTCCTATCGCTACTCTTCAGAAGGACCATAAGAATGAGTGACTGAGACTCCAGGTCAGATACTCAGAGGAACAGGTGGAATATCTGGAGCCAGGATGGATTTCCTCTCACTTTTAGGGGCTGGGAGTGACCATCTTCAAGCCTCAAGGACCAAAAAAGGGCTGATGAGAAAAGACAGAGTCCTACTCCTGCCACTCTGTACTACTTGCCCACCAAGCAAGAAGTAAAACCAGCTTCTTCAGGGTCCCCAGGGTTCATCTGATTGAAGCTGCTACATTCCTAACAACCTTTCCCATCTCCTTTCATATCAACAGTCAAGACATGTGGATTCCAGCCCAGACTCTGACACTGGTTCTCTGCAGGATCTTAGGCAAGGTATTCTGTATCCATTATCTCACCCACAAAATGTTGACTGAAATATCATCCTTCTCAACCACGTGTGGTAGCTGGAAGCACTGTTTGAAATATAAAATAATGAGAGCTTTATAGGGAAGCCATTGTGCATTCCAAATGTTCTCATCACACAAAGCTTGGAAACTTTTCTAAATGGACCGATGTCAACTGATTTTGGCTGGTCGCGGTGGGTCACTCCTATAATCCTAACAATTTAGAAGACTGTCCTGGGAAGACTGAGGTCAGGAGTTTGAGACCAGCCTGGGCAACATGGCTAAACTCCACCTCTACAAAAAATAGAAAAATTATCCAGGTGTGGTGGTGCATTCCTGTAGTCCAAGCTACTTGGGAGGCTAAGGTGGGAGAATTGCTTGAGCCCAAGAGTTCTAAGCTGCAGTGAGCTATGATTGCACCACTCCTGCCTGGGTGACAAGTGAGATCTTGTCTCTAAAACAAACAAAGAAACATATATATAAAGAGTTGATTTTGGTATCAAGAAGAACCTTGCAGATATCCTGTGAAAGGAACCAGGAAGACTGAAATCTCAATGATTTAGAGGAAGGTCCGTTTTTCAGGATTTGGGACTATAGCTACGAGGTCACACAATCAGCAACCAAGCCTATAAGGTATGGACATAGCTCCTGTCCTCCAGAGGTGGCAGGACATGGAGAGGTAGGGTGGTGATGGAGTTTGCCCAGGAAAATCCTAGAATTCATTTTCAGTGAATAGCAGTTCTCAAGAGCCCCTCAGGCCAGGTGCAGTGGCTCACGCCTGTAATCTCAACACTTTGGGAGGCCAAGGTGGGCAGATCACTTGAGATCAGGAGTTTGAGACCAGCCTTACCAATGTGGTGAAACCCAGTCTCTACTAAAAATGCAAAAAATTAGCCAAGCATGGTGGTGCATGCCTGTAATCCCATCTACGCGAAGGGCTGAGGCAGGAGAATCACTTGAACCCAGGAGGTAGAGGTTGCAGTTGCAGTGAGCCAAGATCGCACCACTGCACTCCAACCTGGGCAACAGAGCAAGAATCTGCCAAAAAAAAAAAAAAAAGAAGTCCCTCAGATGGGACCAAAAGGGAAAATGAGGTCAGGCCAAGTGCCTCATGAAGGCAAGTAATGCAGGAAACACTGATGTTTCTGCTGTTGATTGTCCGTCTTTTTCCTTCTGGTGCTGGCATCTCAATTTTGCTTTGGAGGAATTTCCTTTCCCCCTCTGGATACAGTCTGATGAGACTGGCCATGAAGATACTCCACCATCCATTAGCCAAGGGGTGATTAGGTGACCCAAGCTTGACCAATCAGATAGTCCCAAGATGGAATTTGACTCTTAAACATTAACAACAACAACAACAAAACTGAACATATCTGATGCTTCTTTACTCCAGCAGCAATATCTGAAATGAATTGTCATCAGCATTTTTTGCTACCTATATCCTTATATCTGCCCTAATTTCTGCCCTTTGAGAGGCCTCCATGAGTTACTCGTTGCCTTCTAATACATTTCCCCCTCCCTCTACCCCCCCTGCTGCCCCTACTTAAAATCACCTGAGCCAGTTTTAGTTGTTTGCAGCTGAATCACCCCAGCTGAGTGTATTTCTCTTCCTTCCTCTCCTCCCCTCCCCTCCCCTTCCCTCCCCTTCCTTTCCTTTCCTTTCCAATAATTTTACTTTATGTTCTGGGATACATGTGCAGAACATGCGGGTTTGTTACGTAGGTATACATGTGCCATGGTGGTTTGCTGCACCTACCAACCCGTCACCTAGGTTTTAAGCCCCGCATGCATTAGGTATTTGTCCTGATGCTCTCCTTCCCCTTGCCCCCCAATCCCCCATTTTTTGTTTGTTTTGTTTCTTTTAATGGAGTCTCATTCTGTCACCCAGGCTGGAGGGCAGTGGTACCATCTGGGCTCACTGCAACCTCCACCTCCCAGGTTCAAGCAATTCTCCTGCCTCAGCCTCCCAAGTAGCTGGGACTATAGGCATGTGCCACCATGCCCAGCTAAGTTTTGTATTTTAGTAGAGACGGGGTTTCACCATGTTGGCCAGGCTGGCCTCGAACTCCTGACCCCAGGTGATCCACCCGCCTTGGCCTCCCAAAGTGCTGGGATAACAGGCATGAGCCACTGAGCCTGACCCCAGCTGGGTATATTTCTTCTGGTGGGACTATAGGGAATAGTGGCCAAGGAGAAGAGTCCTTGGACCCAGCCCATCCTAT
>PVKP010029024.1:0-29452 GCA_004027715.1 Plecturocebus donacophilus
TTTTTTTTTTTTTTTTTTTTTTTTTGTATTTTTTAGTAGAGACAGTTTCACCATGTTGATCAGGCTAGTCTCAAACTCCTGACCTCAGGTGATCCACCTGCCAGTGCATATCATTTTTTATCACTTAATATATTGGGGAAGAGGTGATTTAAAAGGGACATTCTATACTCTATATATCATTTTAATTTATCAACTTTTTTGCTATTTTTTTTCAAAAAAAAATCCATGAAAATAGATATTAGCCATGAGCTGTTGAACACTTAAAGGTCAGGCCTGCAGTAGTAGGATTTCAGGCATTTTGGCAGCCAAGGGCAAGGAGCCAATCCACTCAAATCACACCTACAACGTTGCCACCAATGCATAGAGCCTGCCTTCCTGTCAGGGAGTGTTTGGACCAGGGTAGGTGTAGCTCGGGACTTCTTTATTCCTCATCACTTGTGGTATCACAGAAAAAGCATGGGCTTTGGCAGCACACAAACCTGGGTTTGGATCCCAACTCTACTACTTCCTAGCTGCAGGCCATTGGGCAATTTATTCCCTCTGAGAATCGACTTTCCTATTTTCAAAATGGAGATCATTTTATCTGTTTCATGGATTGGCTACAGTTATAGAATGGAACTATTAAACAAAAATAAATAAATAAAAACCCACCTAAAGCCACGCCTGACACATAATAACTATTTTCTTCTTTGAGGAACCCAGATATCAAAGGAACACAGAAAATTCATCTGGAGAAAAATGGACCAAGCTCCTGTTCAGGAAAACATTTTGAGTGCTTTTGTTTTCAAGGCTGTTCTAGATGAATAAGACACAGGACTGTCCGCATTGTCCCCATGGAGCTCACCACTTAGTAATAGAAATGAATCAAGGACCTAGAAATAGAAATTCCATTTAAAACAGCAATCTCATTACTGGGTATATATCCAAAGGATTATAAATCATTCTGTTATAAGGACACATGCACACATGTGTTCATTGCAGCACTGTTTACAATAGCAAAGACCTGGAACCAACCCAAATGCCCATCGATGACAGACTGGACAGGGAAAATGTGGCACATATACACCATGGAATACTATGCGGCCATAAAAAACGATGAGTTCATGTCCTTTGTAGGGACATGGATGAATCTGGAAACCATCATTCTCAGCAAACTGATACAAGAACAGAAAATCAAACATCGCATGTTCTCACTTATAGGCTGGCGTTGAACAATGAAGACACATGAACACAGGGAGAGAAGCATCACACACTGAGGTCTGTGGGGGTGGCTAGGGGAGGGACAGCAGGAGGTATGGAGTTGGGGAGGGATAACATAGGGAGAAATGCCAGATATAGGTGATGGGGATGAAGGCAGCAAACCACATTGCCATGTATATACCTATGCAACAATCCTGCATATTCTTCACATGTACTCCAGAACCTAAAATGCAATTAAAAAACAACATATATATGTGTGTGTGTGTGTGTGTGTGTGTGTATGTATATATATATATATATAAAGCTGTTATATGTAGAGAAAAAAAAAAAAGAAACAAGCAACACCTCACACCTGGAGCTGGATACAGAGAAGGCTAAAAGTAAATATTTGCAGGATTAATTTACTGTGACAATTTTTTTCAGAAAAGGTAATATATTCCTGTAGTTCAGCATTCAAAGTACAAAAGAATGCAGTGAGAAGTCTCTCTCTTACTCAGAGGCCTAGCTCCAGCTTCCAGTTTATTTTCCTGTAGACAGGTTAAAGTTACTGCTTTCTTATGTACCCTTCCATAGATATTGAATGCATATGTAAACAGATGTATATATTTAGTCTTTCATTCTCTCTTTAAAAAAAAGTGTTGTCGGGGGGAGCTGGCACGGTGGCTCATGCCTGTAATCCCAGCACTTTGGGAGGCCATGGTGGGTGGACCACCTAAGGTCAGGAGTTTGAGACCAGCCTGGCCAACATGGTAAAACCCCATCTCTACTAAAAAATACAAAGATTAGCCAGGTGTGGTGGCATGTACCTGTAATCCCAGCCACTCAGGAGACTGAGGCAGGAGAATCACTTGAACCTGAGAGGCAGAGGTTGCAGTGAGCTGAGATCATGCCACTGCACTCCACCTGGGTGACAGAGCGAGACTCTGTCTCAAAAAAAAAGAAAAAAACAACAACAACCAGATGCTAGCATACCATTATTGTGGTCTGCTAACAATATATCTTGTTCTTTTTGCCTAACAATATATCTTAGAGACCACTCTATGTCTGTACATAAAAGTTTTCTAATTCTTTTTAATGACCACATAGTATTCCACTGTGTGAATCTTCCATTATTTGTTAGCAACCTACTCTTGATGACAATCTTGTGGAAGTACAAAATCTGCTGCGATGAATAGCCTTGTATATATCTTACATATTACATGTACAAGAATATCTGTGGAACAAATTTCTGGTAGAAGAACGACTAGGTCAAAGGGTCTGTGTACTTATATTCTAACAGATATTGTCAAATTGCCCTCTAGAGGTTGTATCAATCTCCCCTGCCAGTCACCACTCATGAGAGTGCCTGTTTTCCCCAAAGCCTTGCCAACACTGTGTGTTAACCAACTTAGGTAGCTTTGCCAAGCTGAGAAGTGAAAAATGATATATCAGTGCAGTTTTAATTTGCAGTGGAATTGAATTTAGATAATTCCAGAAAGTGCCACAAGGGGAGGAGGCACAAGAGAGATGAGAACACGGAGGAAGGGGAACCTAGTTCTGCCTAAGGAAGGCTTTGTAGAGAAGTTGGGGCTTGAGCCGAATCCCAAAAGATAAGCAAGAAGAGTTTCTCAGTGGAGAAGAGGAAGTGGGCTAAGGCAAGGGAACATCCAGTGCAAAGCTGGAAGGTGTGAAGGTGCAGAGCATATTCAGGAAGTGGCAGGCTGTCCAGCGTGGCTGGAAAACAGCATTCCTGGGTGGGGCTGAGAGGGAGGGAGCGCTCAGCACTCAGTGATGAGGCTGGCAGCAGGGAGTGTGGCCAGATTGAGGGAAACCTCGTAGGCCCCCCTCTATAGCTTGGACTCTATTCTGTCAGTGATGGGGAACCAGGGGAAGTGTTTACGGACAGTAACACAATCAAATCTTGGTTTTTAAAAGATAAAACATATTCACTGTCTGTAGGAACTAAAGAGAAAATAGAACTAAAGCCCATCCTCCCTGAAACAAATTTGAAAGTGAAATAATAATAAAACAATTGCTTTGAATCCTGTAGGAAAAATGAGAGGTATAATATAAACCTCTCATTTTTTTTTCTCTTTTTTTTCTCTTTTCCTCCTGGAAGAAGGTTATACTCGAGTTCTTTCTAGAGTTAAATGTATACGGTTTCTAATTAGCGATTCCCAAAGGGTGGTTTCAGAAATGTTCTGAGCCAGATAATGATCCAGTTTCTCAAAGGATAATGCTCCTTTGGATTTATATGTTCTCATCTATAACAATAAGAAACAGTTCCATTACTTATAACATCACTCTTTATGCATGTCAGTAATGACAAACTGATATTCCAGTAATCAATAATGAAAGATGTGGACAATATAAATGAGAAATAAAAAGCTTTTCTCCTGATACAAAAAGCACAAGCAACAAAAGAAAAAAATAGATAAACTGGACTTCACTGAAATATAAAATTTCTGTGCTTCAAGGAACACCATCAAGAAAGTGAAAAGACCACCCACAGCATAGGAGAAAATATTTGCCAATCATATGTCTAATAAGAGTCTAGTATTCAGAATATATAAAGAACTCTTATAACCCAGCAAAAACATACCACCCAACTAAAAATGGGCAAATGATCCAAATAGACATTTCTTCAAAAGAGATATACAAATGGCCAATAAACACAAGAAGAGATGTTCTGCATTGTTAGTTATGAGGGAAGTGCAAACCAAAACCACAATGAATACTGCTACACCACTACTAGGGTGACTACAGTGAAAAAGCAGACAATAAGGTCAGCTGCAGTGGCTCACGCCTATAATCCCAGCACTCTGGGAGGCTGAGGCAGGCGAATCACGAGGTCAGGAGTTATAGACTGGCCTGGCCAATATGGTGAAACCCAGTCTCTACTAAAAATATAAAAAATTAGCTAGGTGTGGTGGCACACGCCTGTAGTCCCAGCTACTCAGGAGGCTGAGGCAGGCGAATTACTTGAACCTGGGATGTGAAGGTTGTAGTGAGCTGAGATTGTGCCAGTGCACTTCAGCCTGGGTGACAGAGTGAGACTCTGTCTCCAAAAAAAAAAAAAAAAAGATAATAACAAGTATTGACAAGGATATGGAAAATTGGAACCCTCATCCATTGTTGGTGGGAATGTAAAATGACACAACTGTCATGGAGAACAGTTTGGCAGTGCCTCAAAAGTTAAACATAGAGTCACCATACGACCCAGCCATTTCACTCCTGGATATATATCCAAGAGAAATGAAAACATATATCCATACAAAAACTTATATGTAAAGGTTCATAGCAGCAATATTCCTAATAGCAAAAAGTGGAAACAACTCAAATTTCTATCAACTGGTGAATGACTAAAGAAAATGAAGGCTTTATTTGGAATATTATTTAGCCATAAAAATGAATGAAATACTGACACATACTACAACATGGATGGACCTTGAAAACACTATGCTAAATGAAAGAAGTCCATCACAAAGACCACATATTTTAAGATCCCATTTATAGGAAATGTCCAGAACAGGCAAACCCATAGAAAATAGAAAGCTGATTAGTGGCAGCTAGGGCTGGGAGAGGGGAAGATTGGCAGTAACTAATAATGGATATGAGTTCCTTTCTCAGGAGATGAAAATGTTCTGGAATTAATGTGATGGTTGCTTAACTTGTAAATATACTAAAAATCACTTAGTCATACACTTTAAAAGGGTGAATTTTATGGTATTTGAATTATAGCTCAGATTTTTTTGTTTTTAACTTTTTTTTTTTTTTGAAACAGAGTCTCACTCACCGTGTTGCCCAGGCTATAATGCAATGGTGTGATCTCAGCTCACTGCAACCTCCAATTCCCAGGTTCAAGTGATTCTCTTGCCTCAGCCTCCTAAGTAGCTGTGATTACAGGCGTGCACCACCACACCCAGCTAGTTTTTATACTTTTAGTAGAGATGGGGTTTCACTGGATTGGCTAGGCTGGTCTTGAACTCCTGACGTCAGGTGATCCACCCACCTCAGACTCCCAAAGTTCTAGGATTATAGGTGGTATGAGCCACCATGACTGGCCTATATCTCAGGTTTAAAAAGAAAAAATAAAAGATTTAAAAGGAAACTTTTCTCCAAGGAGGACAAACCAGAGCCTCAATGTATTTTTAAAATTTTTATCTTAGAAAATTAGAAAGAAGTTAATTTTTTTTAAAGAACAGAACACATTATACTTTGTTAAATAAATACAGCTTTTCAATATTTCTTTAATTTCATATTAGGCCAGGAAGAAGAGAATAGAAAGAAATGAAAGCAAGAAGGAGGAAGGAGACTCAGAGGGAAAATTGGGGTGGGCAGTGACCTCCAGGCAGGGAGAGCCTGGCAGAGTCCAGGGAGGAGCATGGGACAGAGAGTGGAACAGGGACGGGGAAAGGATAAGACAGGAAGAACAGAAGCTGACAGAGAGAGCTCTTGGATTCTGGGGGGAAATGTCGAGGAAGTTCTGTAGTCGCAACCCAGAGAAATGGGAAGTAATGTAAATCTTTACTGCATTTCTTGGGAAAATGCTGAAGAGGGGCCCATTCACAGCACAGCAAAACTGTTTAAAATGCCCCCCCTCTCCCCATGTGTGCATCGCAACAGATTCCTACGGAATTTCTTCCTGTGCAGTGTCTTGTCTCCCTCATTATTTTACCCTCTTCCCTTAAGTATCATTATTCTTTGCCCACAAGCAGCTCTTGGTCCTTCTAATTACCTCAAACAAGATGATGAACCTGTCCATCACACCCAAATGTTTCCTCCGGCCCCTTTGTTGTTTCCTCCCTCCTGCCTTTTCCCTGCTTTCTCTTCCTGGAATTTAGTTTGCACTTTCTAGAGTTTTACATACATGGGATCATACCCTATGTAGTCTTTCATAGCCTGACTTCTATCACCCACTCATTGAGCTGCACTTACAGGCTTTATCACGCCTTGTTGCCGAGTAGTATTCTGTGGTGTGTACACACCACTGGACTTACTTGAAGGTCAAGAATTCAGCACCCAGAGAAGGGACGAAATCTGACCAAGTCAAGACTTTAACAAAATCCAGAATGGAGATGATGGAGTGCCTGTTTCCCTAAAACACAAATGCCATTTGCACTATGAAAGAATGTAGCCACCACAACCACTTAAATGGTCAAATAAAACTGTGCTTCTTACAATCTCTGTCTCCAGGTCCTATCAGGTAGGTCCCAGGCACACAGGGAACTGAGGCAGCTTAGCAGTGTTACGACTTCTGGGGGTGACTCCAAGGAATGTTTGACTTCTGGCCTTTTCAAGAGGTTAGGACTTAAGGAAAACATGCCATGTTATTTATAAGGTTAAGATGTTTGTTAGTTGTAGGTAAATAAGACAAAGGGCCAAAGTTTTATAAACTGTAAATAAGTCAAAGGCAAGATTTTCTTTTCCCTAAGAAACCACCTCAGTTGTATTTTGTGCTCAGGTTAAAATTTAACATTTAAGATAACGGATCTAGGAAAAACAAAACCAAAAAAAAAGAAAGCCATCAGTGAAATGATTTTAAGAAGCTATAATACTATACCATCAGCAGTAACTATGTGTACCTCTGTAGGAGGAGACTCAGCGTTCTGTGGGCCAGAATGAGTTCTCTGACTCTGACCTCCAGTGTCACTCCTTCCCGTTCCTAAATCATCAGTAGAAGCCTTCTTTCTGTCTATAACTACTCAGCTAAAGTAGTTTTGATCAAGCTTCTACCCTGTCCAGAATCCTAGGGTGTCCCCAATCTGATTGGACCCCAGGGACAATAGTTTAAAGAATTCTGAGACTTTGAGACTAAACAGTAGCCCCTGAAACCCTATCCTTGAGGGCCGCTTTTAGACCCTTGCTATCCTGAGTGTGAGCTGCAGATTGGCAGTACCTCCATGACCTGGAATTTGTTAGAAAGGCAAATTCTCAACACTCCTACCACCTACTCCCTACGGAATAGTAATATGCATATAAGTGAAATCTCCGGTGATTTTATGGACATTAAGGTATGTGAGAATCTCTGGTCTAGACTAGTGGTTCGTAAGCTTTCCTTTTTTTTTTTTTTTTTTGGTTTGAGACAGAGTCAGAATCTAGCTTTGTCACCCAGGCTGAAGTGCAGTGGCGCAATCTTGGCTCACTGCAACCTCTGCCTTTCAGGTTCAAGCAATTCTCCTACCTCAGCCTCCCAACTAGCTGGGATTACAGGGGCCCGCCACCACACATGGCTAATTTTTGTATTTTTAGTAGAGATGGGGTTTCACTACGTTGGTCAGGCTGGTCTCGAACTCCCGACTTCAATTGATCCACCCATCTTGGTCTCCCAAAGTGCTGGAATTACAGGCATGAGCCACTGCCCCTGGTGGTTCTTCAACTTTTGAGTACATCAGAATCATCGGAGGACGCTGGGCTACAGGACCTGATCCAGGGACCACAGTCTGAGAACCGCTGCTCTAATGTGTAGAACTGGATGATTACACAGAGATTGAGTCCTTTCCCATTACCGAGTAACAATGATGGAGAATTCCTATATCTTCCAACTCAGCCCAAGATGAGAAATCCAGGAAAGCTAACATTCCACAGTGATTGGGATTATGACCTCTTTCCTTGGATTGTTTTAGTATTGCCTCCTGCTTAAACAGAGCCATGGACGAGAGGTTCTAAGGCCTCTGTGCCAAAGCCAGAATAAACTTATGACAAAGGCTCTGTCTCAGAATATGTTTTATCCACCTTTAAGACAAATGGAGCCTGAAGTGCTACAGCTGAGAGCTATGGTACTGGGAGGCCCCTATCTGAAAACGGGCTGGAACAGCTTGGTTACCCTGCACTGCCCCTTTTGCGGAGTGTTCTTTATCAAGGTGGTTAGAGTCCAAGGCTTTTGTGCTTGAGTCCTCCTGTGAGTGTTCCGAGTTCTTAAGCTTGTGTACTGCACAGTACAACAGCCATACACTCTTGTACAGACTCGAAATGCAGAACACCCTGAGGGCCTGGCACTGCTCCCAGACTGCTAACTCACAAGCCATACACTGTTGGATCCTACTGCCTTTGTGCTGTAAAGATACACCCACATGCAAAGAAAAGATATCCCATGGAAGCAAAATTACTCTCAAATAAAAAAATTTGCTAAAGAAGGACACAACAGCCATTCTAAGAAGTAGTGATGAGGCTGGGCGTGGTGGCTCACACCTGTAATCCCAGCACTTTGGGAGACTGAGGCGAGTGGATCACCTGAGATCGAGAGTTCAAGACTAGCCTGGCCAACATGGTGAAACCCCGTCTCTACTGAAAATACAAAAATTGGCTGGGTGTGGTGGCAGGCCCCTGTAATCCCAGCTACTTGGGAGGCTGAGGCAGGAGAATCCCTTGAACCTGGGAGGCCGAAGTTGCAGTGAGCAGAGATCACACCATTGCACTCCAGCCTGGGCAACTCTGTCTGAAAAAAAAAGAAGAAAAAGGAAGTAGAGATGAGTTTTGACCTGTATGAGGTTGGTCATCTACCCCAAGTGTCCATTGAATAGGAGGAGGCAAGCTCTGTTTTCACCAAGAAAATCAAATTATACATTTATATTATAGATAAATTACAAGTAGAAATAATATTGGTCATTATGGAATGCTTCTTATATGCCAGGGTCTGTTTTAAGTATTTGTAAGTATTTTCTCAGTCCTAGCTACAAGATTAATATCAGTATTGTCCTCATTTTACACACGCAGAAACTAAGAAACAGAATCTTTGCATATTTTGCCCAAGGTTACAAAAGCAGTTTGGTATCCAAATCTGCACCATCAACCATAGACTGTATGGTGGCAGGTTACCGAACAGTTAGGTTTGGTGGGAAAGAGCCAACCATCATTGTTCACAAAAGGGATTTTGAGAGAGAGAGAGAGAGAGACTTTAGGTATCACTAGAACTATTCCTATTTATCTATTTGCATGAGCATGGGAAACAAAATCTCACCAAGAGCCCTACTTTACAAAACAGATCAAATCATAGCTCTCTGGTTGAAGACAGGCGGAGGCTCTGGACCCCTGCACACTCCCACAGCACCCCCCATCACACCCTACTCCCACGCTGTGCTCACTCCTAGGAAGTGGTTCCACCTCTGTGGTCTCTGGCCTCAATATTTCCAATTCCAAGTCCATTCCCTGAGGGGCAAACCATGGATGTGTGTTGGAGAGGAATGCTCTGGGAATGCACAGCCTTTGAGAGGCAGCAGAATACTTTAAGTTCACCATACTTAAAGTATATACTTAAGGTATTCTGCTGCCTCTCAAAGGCTGTACATTCCCTTACTTGAAGGCCACAAGGGAAAGGAGTTCTTACAGTATGTCATAATAGAGAATTCAGGTAGAATGTTGAGTCTGAATGCCTTATGTCTGCCTACATAAAGATCCAGTCCAGCTTAGAATTGTGTGTAGACGAGTCTATGTAATAAGCATTAATGAATTCGCATTGGTCTCATCTACAGCATTAATGAATTGAGTATGTGTGGGAAGTATGAGCATAGTAATAACCCAAGCGTTAATTCATAGAGGTCCTACATCACTGTGAGAGCCTCCAGGAGCCACCAGAGACTTCAGAGCCTTCAGTGGGTTGTTGGGTGGGTTGGGTTGTTCCATCTCAAATGACCATTCACGGCACCTTCACAGTGGGGGACCTCAAGTGCATCTGTCCAGTGACCAAAGTGGCAAGTGATTTTCTGCTCTCTCTGTGCCATCCAGAAGGCCTGTATCTGCCCCTCTGGGACACTGAGCTGGCTGGTTCTCTCAAAGTCAGCCACCAGGAGAGAACAGCACAGCCAGACCTTCTACCAGGGCAATGAGCCTCTGGAGAGGCAGAAACTCAGGAGGTCCTGTCAGTCCCTTTGATGTTGTCCATTAAATCAATGACTGGCTTTGATCCATGGGAATGGGGAGGTGGTTCTCACCTTTAGAAAAACATACACACGCACACACACACACACACACACACACACTTTATCACTTTGACTTTTAAATCATCTTCAACATTCTGGCAGATTTTCTCCCAGTCTTTTTTCCTTCGAATTTTTTTAATATAACTGAATTTACAATGTATATTCAATTTGTGTCTTCTAAAAAAAGTCTTTTAAGAAATCTAATTGTATTGTAAGCATTTTCTATTGTATCAATTATTTTTTATAAGTAATAAGTAATCATGAGTGACTTCAGCAAATCTGCCTCTGCCTTGATGGCTTCATGTTTAGAATAAAGCAGTGGCTCTCTAATTTTTGCATGCATCAGAGTCACCTAGAGGGTTTGTTAAAAAGCACAGATTGCTGGGCCCCACCCCAAAATTTCTGAGTTGATAGGTCTGGCTGAAGATTTGCATTTCCAACTTTCCAGGAGATGCTGGTACTGCTGGTCAGAAGACCATACTTGGAGAACCAATGAAATGAAGAGACCAAGTTGTGGAATGTCCAAGCTCACCACTGGTCTCAAAATCTAAGTTTTTGAATATTTTCTAAATTAGTTAAAAAAACAATTCTTGGCAGGGTGTGGTGGTTCATGCTTGTAATCCCAGCACTTGGGAGGCAAAGGCAGGTGGATCTCCTAAGGTCAGGCCAACATGGCAAAAACCAGTCTCTACTAAAAATACAAAAATTTGCTGGGTGTGGTGGCAGGTGCCTATAATCCCAACTACGTGGGAGGCTGAGGTGGAAGAATTCCTTCAACCCAGGAAGTCGAGGTTGCAGTGAGCCAGGATCGCACCACTGCATTCCAGCCTGGGCAACAGAGTGAGAGTCTGTCTCAAAAAAACAAAAACAAAACAGAAAAAAACAACAACAAAAAATTCTTTAGCAAAGCCCTATGATTTTTTTTAATACGAAAGGAACATCACCTACCACTTAGAAGTAATCATTTCCACTTGTAAGTCATATGAGTTCCATACTTATATCTCTTTGAAGTTCCCTGGATTTTTAAAAGGTTATCTTTCAAGGACAGGTAGACTTGCATCTAATACTTAATATTTTTTTTCTTTTCCTTTATATAGTTCCATATGTTTTGAAGAGCTGTGCAGAATTTATAGAGACTCACGGCATCGTGGATGGAATCTATCGGCTTTCAGGAGTCACCTCAAACATACAACGGCTAAGGTAATCTAAAAGAATAGCCCCAAAAGAATCCTCCTGTGATTCTTCCTATGTCCATGCCTCTGTCCGCCAGTGTCCAGAGTATTAAAAACCCAAAGGAACCGAGGGAAGTGTGGCAGCACCGAAGATCAGATGCAGTGGTTTTCAGATGCCTGACTGTTCTTAACCTAATCAGGAAACTCTCCAGCCTGATGTAATTCTTTCCAACAAAAGCTCCTAGGGCTTTCAGTCTGTTTCTTCGCCTTGCACCAGATATATTCTTCTTAGGTGAATTTGATTTAACTCAAATGATTTAAATTACAAGTTAAGGATAGCATGATTTATTATCATTCCCTTGACTGCCCAAAGCTTGGTTAGATTAGGTTCCTGTTGCTTAGTGTTCAGAACCCTGAGATCCATGTCAGTTTTTCTGCTGGCACACCCTCAACATTGGAGGTTTTGTCTGCTTGAGAAATCAGAAGCCTGTATGATTGTGCATGTCTCTAACTGATGCTTGGACTTTAAAAATTACTGATGGGTGAACTATTTCTAATTCCATGGATTTATCCTAACATTTGGAAAAAATTTCTATCACATTCAATAAAGAGAGCAAAACTTTTTATACAAAACACAGTTACGTATCTGTTTTATATACATACAGAAAGTATAGAAAAGATAGAGTATATATGTATATTTATATAATTTTATATGATTTAAACAATAGATTTACATATTTTGCATATTGTTCCTTAACACCAAAAGGATCATAATTTAATGTTATTTTAATTATAACATTTTATTATTACCTATATTTATTATATGTTCTTTAGTTACAAATGTAGACTTTTAAAACAAAAGCATTATTACAAGGTTGATATGTAAAATTTAATAAGTTATGCAGGTAATTCAGTTTGCATATTTTTTCTCCTGCTTGGTTTCTGCCCTTTTCCCCCAGATTCGGATTGTAATTAAATTATACCAAAGAACTAGAACATCTTTTCTTTTTCCCTACAGAAGTGATAGCTGTTAAAAAAAAAATTGGTTTATTGCAGCCATAGATTTTTATGAATTTATGTGTTTACATAATTTCACTAATTTACTAGTGCTCCATTTATTAGAGTTTCAATGGCAAATACTTCTTGATGGTTTGAAATATACTACACAGTAGGTAACATCCTGGAAGGACACTTGGGTGGGTAGTGACTATTTTTTATTTCAGCACTGACCTTATCCTTGACAAGAGAAATCTTTGGCTAAATAAATGAGTAAGCTCTAGATTGCTCTTGTTCTGCTCTCTTAAAAACATTCTCTTTTAAAAAGAGAACTATGCCAAGAGAACATAGCATGGCATAGTTCTCTTATAAAACAGCACGGGCTGGGCGCAGTGGCTTATGCCTGTAATCCCAGCACTTTGGGAGGCCAAGGCAGTGGATCACCTGAGGTCAGGTGTTCGAGACCAGCCTGGCCAACATGGTGAAACCCTGTCTCTACTAAAAACACAAAAAGCAGCTGGGCGTGGTGGTGAGCACCTGTAATCCCAGCTACTCAGGAGACTGAGGGAGAAGAATCGCTTGAACCTGGGAGGCAGAGGTTGCAGTGAGCCGAGATTGTGCCACTGCACTCTAGCCTGGTCAACAAGAGCAAAACTCCATTCAAATAAAAAAAAACCATAGCATACTTCTCTTTTCAAAGCCCCACCCAGTTTCTTTTGGGTTCTGAAAGCATAAGGGATTTCCTTATCCTTCATTAAAGGGGTAAGCCTAGAAAACAGGAGAATGAGCAGTGAGCTGTTTCAAAAACGCTGATTCTGAGAGTCCTGTTGACTTTATCACCAGTTGGTTGACTAAGTGAATACTCTCAAAAAGCTTAACTTCTCTTCTATAGTAAAGCTCATATTTGTCATTTTAAAACAGATTTTAACTCATAAGTATTAATATATATATATATATTATTTGAGGTAGTATTTTCATGTAACCTTTTTAGGAAATGTTTTCTAAATGTTTTTCAGGACTGAAATTGGATGATGTTCCAAGACATCCCACTATCGATTGTTTAAGAAGATAGTTATAAGTTCATCTATCCTGTAGGAGTCACCATCAGGCAGCCTAGAAGGTTCTTTTGAGCACCAAAAAGATAGTTGATTAAAGTTCTCAAACTTTGGGTTTGAATCTCCAGATAAAATAAGTTTGTTGACATGGATATACAGAGATGAGTGACAACAACCTGACCCACTCTGATTTCAGTCTGTCCTGTAAGAAAGGGAAATTCATTTTGAACAGTGTTTTGGAAAAACTGAAATCTCAATAGGACTTTTTGACAAATTGTTTTGATATTTCCCCAATGTTGATAACCAAGACTGCAGACATTGTGCCATGGGAAATCCATTTATAAATGAGCATTATGTCTTTCTAATCACAGCATATTTTGCAAGGAAGACCCAAACCTGAAATGGAAGTCTCCCTGTGACTTCCTCATGCCTGGAGTAGAAGATCTTTTTGAATTAAGGTTAAAAATATAGTCAGAATCAGCAGTTTAGGGTCTTTTTACCCCTAAGCAGCCAAGCAGCTGCTGACATGGAACACACACTCCCTGGGATTGTTATGTCTCCGTCTGTGTTGTTTCAGGCAAGAGTTTGGCTCAGATCAATGTCCAGATCTGACAAGGGAAGTGTACCTCCAGGACATCCACTGTGTGGGCTCGCTCTGCAAGCTCTACTTTAGGGAGCTGCCCAACCCCCTCCTGACTTATGAGCTCTATGAGAAATTCACGGTGAGTGTTTGGATTTCCATTATGGTTACTGGGTGGGATGCATGGATGGGCCAAGAAGAGTTTCAGCACTAAAATAACAATAATAACACTTACCAGATGGTTGACATTATCTTAGCATGGTGAAGGAAGTAGGATAATATGGTAAGGAAAATAGGGTAGTGGAACTGTTTGCTAAATTTTTCTTTCTTGAATTTTCAGAATCATGTTGTTTGTTTTAAGAGCTGGGCTGAATTATCTCCATGTTTATTCAACTGAATGTGCCTTATTGTATAAGGAAGAAACTGAGAACCCCAGAAGTAAAGTGGCTAGCCCAAGGTCACACAGCAGAGGCAGGACAGGAACCTGAGACTCCTCGTGCTACACCCACTGCTAGCTTTTTTATCAGACCATTACCTCTGTGTTTCTTTTGTGGGTTGAGGAAAGAGGTGGGTGGGTAGAGAGGGAAGAGAGAACAAACAAATGTCAAGAGTGGTCAGAAAGCTGGGAAGAGAAAAGAATACGAGGAAAACAGCCAAGAGGGAGAGCAGGATAGGTCAGTGAGTTGGGTTGGTGGAGAGGATGGACGGGCATTAGCAAAACACCTAAGCAGCAGCTGTATAGCCACCAAATAGGTCACCCATAGGAAAGTAGAAAGAATAATAAATGCTTAAAGAATGTCTGTAGAGATAGCATGAAAACAGGGCTTCAACATTTGGCTGCATGAGAAAATGTGTAGAGTAGGCAGAGGGCTGGGTTTAACCAAGGTTGGGGTTCAACTGGCAAAGAGGGATGAGGTAGATGATAGCATGTGCTGGGGGCATTGAAATAATTGAACATGGAATTTAGCGTAGATAGGGAAGGAAGTGAGGGCACAAGGCAGATAAGTAACAATGTAAAAGTAGATCATCCCAGTAAAGTCAATGGAGTGTTAAAGTATGGTAGTCAGAGAGAGATGGTGGAAAGTGAAATTAGGCAAGGTTACAATTTTGGGTAAAGACCAGATCTAGTCACTAATAATGGGAGGGAACATTTCTCATGGCTCCTGTAATAAATTTATTTTGAGTATATGAAAGATTCTTCAATTTGAAATGATACAGGAACAAATGAATGCTATTTCTTAACAATGGGCTTGGGCTGTAAAATTTTGTTCAGAGTTTCCAGTGGTACAAGGAAATAAATGATAATCGAAGAAAAACTAAACGTGTAACTGTGTATTAAGAAAAGATTTAAAGGAAGGCTGTTCAAAAGACTAACAGTTATTCTTTTCAGTGATGGGATTACAGATAGTTTTTCCTGCTTCTTTAACCTTCATAATTTTACCCACTAAAAATATGTTAGTTTTTAGCAAAAACAACAATAACAAAAAACACAACAAAACAAAATCTTCTGGTTATGTATACTTAAAGAATTAAAAAAAGGAAAAAACAAAATTAAAAATGGGGAGGGGGAAATGAAGACAAAAAAAGAAAAACTAGTCCAAAGCACATAAAAAGAAAAAAAACTTGGGCATAAATGTTGACCACTAGAGAAGTCAACATGTACCAGCTGGTACAGAGTTGTCATTGGTTAGGGGACCCCTCTCGGTCAGATCTAAGGAAAAAGGTAAAGTAGCCTCCAATCTACATGGATAAGTTGTAAGAAATTGTAAATAATGTCAGCCCCTACCCATGGGACCACAGAAGAGTCTTTCCTAGGAACCAAGAGGAAAGATGTGAGCTTCACGTGGGTCTGTCAGATTATAATCACTTTCACCATATGTAAATATTTTGTCATTTTAAGAGTAAGCCTATTTAATAAAAGCCATTATGAAAAATGAAGGAAAGTAGAAAGGAACCATTGGTTTGTCTCTTTAAAGATCAAAGACAACTACAGTTAACATAGTGTGGGTATTTCCTTCCATCTTTATTCTTTTCATAGTGTTTTTGTTGTGATTTGTGTTTTGTTTTCCAAAATCAAAATAAAATGTTATTGCAGAAATTAAAGCAATACAGAAAAGTATAAAGGAGAAATTATAAATCACAAATCACTTGAAATTCCACACCCCAGGCATATTTGCTATTAACAGATCTAACAGATATTAACTATATCTGTAGTAATAGATGTTAACAGATCTCACCACACACACACACACACACACACACACAAACTCACTCCTCAGTACTACATATTGGTGTTTGGGATGCTTTTAATTTAACAGTGTGACCCTCTTTGTGTGTTAAGAAATATATGAAGATACTATGTTTACAGCACATTCTCTCATATGTGCCTTGATTTCTGAAACCAAGCTCCTACTGATGGACATTCAGGTTTGTCGTTCCTCAGCATGTTGCTTTTATAAACATTATAATACACATTTTTCACATATATTTTACACTATTTTTGTTTGTTTATATCCTTAGGGAAAAATTATTGAAGTAAATTTGCTGAGTAAAAAGTTCTTGTTTAAAATTTTGTCACATATTGCCAGTTGGCCTCCAGAAAGACAAGGAATGCTCTTTTCCCTGCAGACTTTCCAACCCTGAGTATTTCCAGTTAGTTATTTGTCAGTCTGAATCAACTAAAAAGAATACTTTATTGTGGATTTAATTTGTGTGTAAGACTTTATTGTTTTCAATATAGTCATAATCCTCTTATCAGTACAATATTATCATCTTTGAATATGACAGCATGGAATATCATTGTTGATGAAATGAATGAGTCTAATTTATTTTAACTAATATCTCATTCTATTATAGTTGGGGATAGATAGGAATTCTTCATCTGGGAACTTTAGAAATACAGTTTCTCCTTAGCTGGTATCTACAGGCTCAGAATGAAACCTGTAATTATCTCCCCCCTCCTGTTCTCTGATATTGCTAATCATTCTGCTTTCTCACAGCAACTGAAAAATACCAAAGCAACTTGTCAACCTGCCATCAGATTTGAAGGAAATCTGACATGGTATTGAAACAGTTTATTGACACTAAAAAACAGGGATGTTTTGTTATGACAACTAACTCTATATACATAGGACCTAGTGAAGTTAACTATGTTGGAGAATGTATCATTTAATAGATTTTTTGATCACAGATAATATAAGCAAACCTTCATATGGAAATAGCTCTTTTACATTGTCACACATTTCTCCCTATGGTTTACTTAAAACTTCTTATGCAGTTAAAGTAGAATAAATAATATGTTGTTGGTTTGTTTGTTTTTATTTTGAGATGGAGTCTCACTCTGTCACCAGGCTGGAGTGCAGTGGCACGATCTTAGCTCACTGTAACCTCCACCTCCCAGGTTCAAGTGATTCTCCTGCCTCAGCCTCCTGAGTAGCTGGAATCACAGGCGCACACCATCACGCCCAGCTAATTTTTGTATTTTTAGTAGAGATGGGGTTTCACCATGTTGGTCAGGATGGTCTCGATCTCTTGACCTCATGATCTGCCTGCCTTAGCCCCACAAAGTGCTGGGATTACAGGCGTAAGCCACTGCGCCCAGCCTGAAATAATACTTTTTAAAAATTATTATTTTAGGTTCGGGGTACATGTTCAGGTTTGTTATATAGGTAAACTTGTGTCACAGGGATTTGTTGTATAATTATTTTGTCACCCAGGTACTAAGCCTAGTCCCAGTCAAGTAGTCCCCAATGTCTGTTGTTCTTTTCTTTGTGTCCATGTGTTCTCATCATTTAGCTCCTACTTATGAGTGAGAACATGCAGTATTTGGTTTTCTGTTCCTGCATTAGTTTGCTGAGGATAATGGCCCTCAGCTTCATCCATGTTCCTGCAAAGGACATGATCTCATTCTTTTTTATGGCTGCATAGTATTGCATGGTGTGTATGTACCATATTTTCTTTATCCAATCTGCTATTGATGGGCGTTTAGGTTGATTCCATGTCTTTGCTATTGTGAGTAGTGCTTCAATGAACATAACTGTGCGTGTACCTTATGGTAGAAAGATTTATGTTCCTTTGGATATATACCCAGTAGAGGGATCGCTGGGGTGAATAATAGTTCTGTTTTCAGCTCTTTGGAGAATTGCCTCACTGCTTTCCACAACAGTTGCATTGATGTATACTGCCAACAGTGTGTAAGTGTCCTCATTTCTCCAACCTCACCAGTATCTGTTATTTTTGACTTTTTAATAATGGTCATAGAAGATATCTTAATGGAATGATGAATTAGAAAAAAATATTAATGGGCTAATAATACTAATAATGATAATAGATGTCATTAATTGAGTACTTACTATATGATAAACTCATTATAAATATTATTTCATTTAATTCTGAAAATAACCCTTTGAGGTAGGTTTTATTGTTTCTTATATAGATCATTAAAATGAGGCTCAGAGTGACTCTTGCCTGGGGTGGTACAGCTAGTAGGTGGAGGTGAAGATTTAGTCCTGTCTCATAACTCCCAAACTACTTAAAAATAGAGTTAGTGACAATTAAGCCTTCGTTATTAAATAACTTAATGTGAAATAAAGTAATGAAGGAAAAATGCCATAAACAGTGCCAGGAAAATTGGCTAACTGTTGGGAAAGGAGGAAATCAAGTTATGTCTTTACCATTTAGCAGATTTCAGGGTGGAGAAGGGTTTCCTAACCAGAAAAGCAAAGAAAAAAGTCACAAAAAAACAAACTTTACAACTGAACTACATATAAACTATTTTTCTTTATAAAAATATATTAACAATATTAAAAGGCAAATGACTAAATATAAGAACTATTTACAATAAAGATGACGGGATTAATGTTCTTTAATTATATGGAATACCTACCTATCAATAAAAAGAAGTAAAACACGTAATACTTCACTAAACAAATAAGCGAAGGATCTCAATAGATAATTCATAAAAAAAGAAATTGAATTATTTAAAAAGTATCAATATATTAGAATAATGTAGTTGCACATTAAATAATTTTTAATGTTACCATTTCATACTAGCAAGCCTATGGTGAGACTGGCTTTTTTATAGTTTTCTGTTGGAAATGTAAATTGGTTGGACATCCCCAAAAGTCATGTGAAATTACTATCAAGGGTACTAAAATGCTCATATTCTTTAATCCAGTAACTCTATTTCTAGGACTCCACTCTAGGGTAATGATCAGATGTGCACACAAATAATTGATGTACAAGTATGTCCATTGCAATATTATATACAATATCAACATTTTGGAGAATACATGTCTAACAATAGGAGATGATTTAAATAAATGATAAACCTATCATTGTTAAAACTGTGTAGCTATGAAAACTCACAGTTTTGAAAAATGTTTACTGGTCATATGATATGGTTTGGAAGCTTGTCTCCTCTAAATCTCATGTTGAAATGTAATCCCTAATGTTGGAGGTAGGGTCCTGGTGGGAGGTGACTGAATCATGGAGGTTGATTCCTCATGAATGGTATGAATGGCTTAGCATCATCCCCTTGGTGATGAATGAGTTCTCTCTTAGTTACTTTCTGTGAGATCTGGTTAGAGTTTGGGACCTCCCACTTTGCTCTCTCGTGCTCACTCTCTCACATGTAATGTCTCCTGTTCTTTCTTCGCCTTCCACCATGACTGTTAGCTTCCTGTAGTCTCACCAGAAGCAGATGCTGGAACCATGCTTCTACAGCCTATAGGACCATGAACCAATTCAAACTCTTTTCTATATAAATCACCCAGACTTAGGTATGCGATATGGTTTGGTTCTGTTCCCACCCAAATCTCATCTCGAATTGTAATCTCCACACGTTGAGGGAGAGACCTGGTGGGAGTGATGGATCATGGGGGTGGTTTTCCCCATAGTGTTCTCATGATAGTGAACAAGTTCTCACAAGATCTGATGGTTCAAGTGTGTGGCAGTTCCCCGTTAGCTCGCTCGCTCTCTTTGTCCTGCTGTGCCATGGTAAGACATGCTTGCTTCCCCTTCACCTTCTGCCGTGATTATGTTTCCTGAGGCCTCCTAGCCATGCTTTCTGTTAAGCCTGTGGAACTGTGAGTCAATTAAACCTCTTTTATTCAGAAATTACCCAATCTCAGGTAGTTCTTATGGCAATATGAAAAAGGACTAATACAGTATTCCTTTATAGTGACACAAAACCGGAAAAACACATCATAATATAAAGTTAAATGAGGGGGAAAAAGTAGTATCTGCAACTGAATAGGAAATAAAGCCAGTGTTCACGTTTGATGCTTGGAGGCCTGATCAAACTGCTTTTTTTTTTTTTTTCTTTACCTGTAAGTAGATTAGTAGTGATTATTTCTGGGTGGTGTGATAAAAGGGGATGTTTTATTTTCTGCAGATTTCCTACTTTAATTCTGAGTGCATTTATTAGTTTCCTGTTGCTGCTATAGCCAATTTCCATAAACTAGATGACTTAAACAGCAGAAACCTATTCTCTCACAGCTGTGGAGGCCAGCAGTCTGAAATTAGCTTCACTGAGGTGAAGTCAGGGTTTCAGCAGGGTGTGCTCTCCCCAGAGGCTCTAGAGGAGAATCTGTTCCATGCCCCTCACATCTTCTGATGGCTGCTGACGTTCCTTGGCTTGTGGTGCATCACTCCCATCTCTGCCTCCAGGACCCCATTGCCTTTTCTTCTGTCTGTGTCAAATCTCCCTCTGCTCCCCTCCTATATAGATATCTATGACTGCATTTAGGATGCACCCAGTTAATGGAGGATAATCTCCCCACTCAACATCCTTAATTTAACCCATCTGCAAAGACTCTTTTCCAAATAAGGTAACACAGTTTCCAGGAATTAGGATTTGTTATCTTCAAGGGCAATTATTCAACCTACTACATTACATTTCATTTTTATCAGAAAAGAACACCAACATTTATTTTAGGAAACATTCAGTTTTGTTCAGATTGATCCAGCTAAAATTATTACACCCAAAATAGGAAAAGGTGACTGACTTGAGATTTTTAGAAAGCCATTTAGAGAGGTGTTAAATGATGTATTTGCCTTTTTCTTTTTTAATTAAACTTTTCACCTGACAGAGTGTATAATTAATTTATACTGAAATAGTATCTTTTTAAATTTTTCAAAATTTATTTACTTTAGAGATGCACTTTTGCTCTGTCCCCTAGTCTGGAGTGCAGTGGTGTAGTCATAACTCACTGTAACCTCAAACTCTGGGGGTCCAGCAACCCTACTGCTTCAGCCTCCAGAGTAGCTAGGGCTACAGGCATGTGCCATCAAGCCCTGGCCAAAATAATGTCTTTATGTGTCAGTCTCCCTGGGATAAATCATAAGCTTCTCAGTGACAGGAACTGTGTTTATTTTATTCATTGTTGTTCTTACCTGCTCGCTACTGGAAAATGTTGTAGCTGCTACTTAGGAAATATTTTCCGACAGGTTTGTTGACTAGCAACTATATTTGAAATGTCACTTAGGGTCGGGCTCAGTGGCTTACACGTGTAATCCCAACACTTTGGGAGGCTGAGACAGGCAGATCACTTGAGGTCAGGAGTTTGAGGTCAGCTTGGCCAACATGGTGAAAACCCCATCTCTACTAAAAATATAAAAATTATGCGGGCATGGTAGTGTGCACCAGTAATCCCAGCTACTCGTGATGCTAAGGCAGGAGAAATGCTTGAACCTGGAAGGTGGAGGTTGCAGTGAGTGGGGATTGCACCACTGCACTCCAGCCTGGGCGACAGAGTGATACTCCATCTCAAAAAAAAAAAACAAAAGCAATACCACTTAGGACAGAAAACTGACACCTTGTAACAGGCAAAGGCAGGCTGGTTGTGAGCTCAAGATGGCTACAAAGAGGGACAGTAGCCAATTGTCTTGGTTTGCCAGGGACTCTCCCTGTTTCAACATCAAAAATCTCATGTTCCGGGAAAACTCTCAGTCTTGGGCAAACCAGGATATTGGTCATCCTGCCAGGAGTCCAAAGTGAAAAGGAGCTGCCTCTGCAATACTGGTATTCATCACGATGGGGAATGATCCTAGGATGGCAGTGTTCTGGAAGAGTGGCCCAAATGTGGCTGTTTTAGCATTTTCAAGCACAAAGCAAAATATTGACTCATTCACTTACTCCTTCCATTCAACAGTGTTTATTGGGCAACTACTGTGTACCCTTGGCAGGCACAGTTCTAGGTGCAGAGATTTAATGGTGAACAGAGCAGAGAAAATCCTTGGGCTTGTGAAACTTATATTTTAATGGAAGGGACAGATGATACACAAATGTAAGACATAGATCCATAATAAGAACTATTGATAAGTACTATGAAGAAAAACAATGCAGGGCACAGAAGAGAGAATGATGGGGACTCCTGTTTAAGATAGGATAATCACAGGACTCTTTCTGAGGTGACATTTGAACAAAGGCAAGGATAAAGTGAAGGAACAAATTGTGCAGGTATCTGAGAAAACAGGGTGCCAAGAAGAAACCACAGGTGCAAAGGCCTTGAGCTTGCCTAGGGGACATGTGGAGCCCAGTGCGGCCTGCCTGGAGCAAGGCAGGTGGATATGATGGGAGATGGAGCAGGGGAATTTGCAGATGGACCAGCTCACTTAGGAGTGCTTGCTTCCACAGGTGTAAAAAGACATAGGTGTAACGGCTATCCTGAAGGACACACAGTGCTTCCTCTGGAGTCTATAGTTGGAAGAAAGGTTAATTTTCCTTGCACCTGCCCTTGGATACTTTCCTTTTTAAAAAAAAAAAAAATTATGTGCATGAATTACTTTTTGAAAATCTAGTAAATAGCTTAAAATACCTTAAAATAATAAACATGGTTTGATAATTTTTAAGTAATAAATAAAAAGTTAAAGTTGCAGCTGGGGGTGCTGTTAGAAGGGAGAGCCTCGGACGGTTTGTGTTGAGCCACCCTGGTGACAGGCCTGCCTGGGCAGCCAGACTTTGAGCTCAGGGACTGTGGTGGCTTTGAGTAAACAGAAACCCAGAGTGAGGGCCCTACCACAGAGGACAAGAACCCAGCCTCTGCCAGCGTCCTCCAAGGGCAGGAAGCTGGCCTTATTGATACTGATTTGGAGAGAACAAATAGTCACAGATTCATCCTAGATCTTCTAAGATTTAACCATTAGCCATCTTGGCCAGCTAATGCTGAGTGAGATTGTCTTATAGGCAAAAAACTGGAGTAGGTAAAATTCCCACTTCCATCCCCCAGTTGCCCAGCTATGGATTCTGTGGTCCTAATGGGAGAACATAGAGAAGCTAAAAATAAGTTTGCAGCAGGCAGACCCCTCCAGAAGGAAAACATGGATTTAGAAAGCTTCTTGAGAGGTTTGGGGTAGGATGGGGAGAGGTTGAAAATGTTGAAATAAACGCCAATCCCAAATGGGACCTGCAGGCATCTGGGGATGAGCCTGCCCCGCCTCTTGGAGAACAAAGATGACTAACAGCTTCCTAAAATATTAAAGGAACTTTCCATGAGGGTTGTTAAATTGACCTACACCTTTATTCCTCAGACACATTTTTTAAAGCAGGGTGGGGTTAGTGGTACAATGTTTGCAAAGCATGATTCCGGCTTTGCAGAGAGATGAGGAGAAGCTCCCCACCCCTCCCTGTGTGTGCACGGTAGAAAGTGGGAGAGTCCACAGAGCACTCCCGCAGCCCTTCCCTCCCCCGGAGCTTCTCTCCCTCGGCTCCTGGTTGTGAGGTTCTCACTGCCTTGCAGAGCCACGGTCCTCTCCACAGTCCTGTTTTCCAAATGGCAGCCCCAGGGAAGAAAAAGGAGGCTCTGTTCTTACTGGAGGCCCTATTCTTGCCCCTACCCTGCACCTGCATATCTCACAAAGCGAGGATTGCGGCAGCGATATTCCTTAGGCTGGGCCTGTTCTCAGGCTGGCAAACCCACCAGAAGACTGGGACACCTGTGACTGTAATCCCCCCCAGTCCCACGTGTGTCCTCACTTCTGCTTCAAATGCAAGACCTCAAGATTTCCACACAGAGAAGTTGGATTGCCTTAAAACATGGTGGGCTTCTGTATATTTGTTTTACTTCAGTTAAATAAAAAAGGTAAAAAAGAAAAAACTTGGTGGGCAAAGCCCTGGCCTGATGTCTCACACCTACTGTGTGCAGGCACTGTTCTGGACGCAGGGACTCATCACATCCCTGCACTCACAGAGCTTATGTTCTAGCAAAGGAAACAGACTAAGCAATAACTCCAATAAGTAAGTGCATTCTTGTAGTATTGTAATGGTAATGAGTCCTGTGGGGAGGAAGTGGGAGGGATTGGGGGACCCAGGCTGGAGCAAGACCTCAGCAGTCTCCTCTGGGTTAAAACAGATCATACTTAGTTGGTGTGTCCTGGGAACTGAAGATGCTGGTAAAGTTAATTCCCTTCCACTTTTCTGTGCCTAAAAATTCTCATTACTGAGAGTGTGAAATTCAGTATTTACATGCAATAAGCACACAGCAGCTAAAAACTGAACAGAGGTGAACAACATCAGAAAACCATCACCACGGTTAAGATCTTATTTAGGGTTACATGGCAAGGGGCATTATTTATCAAATTAATTAAGATATTCCATGATTGTACCTTTCATTATGTATATGTAAAGCAAGTTTCTACCACTAGGAGGAAATACAAGACTGAGTATGAGTAAGTGATGTATGCTTGTGAATTCAAGATTTTTTTTTTTTTTTTTGCAACGGAGTCTTGCTCTGTCGCCAGGCTGGAGTGCAGTGGCGTGATCTCAGCTCACTGCAACCTCTGCCTCCGGAGTTCAAGCAATTCTCCTGCCTCAGCCTGCTGAGAAGCTGGGATTGCAGACACACACCACCACACCCGGCTAATTTTTTATATTTTAGTAGAGACAGGATTTCACTATGTTGACCAGGATGGTCTCAATCTCCTGACCTCATGATCTACGTGCCTTGGCCTCCCAAAGTGCTGTGATTACAGGCATGAACGACTGTGCCTGGCCAAATTCAAGATCTTAGAGCCCCTTTTAAAGTATATTTTGATCTAGGTGGGTTACTTAGGTGTATACATATGAAAAAACTCATAGAGCTATAGCTTAAGATCTGCACATTTTTAATATACATTAATTGTATCTCAGTGAAAAAAGAAAGATAGCTGTGGTTACCATGGATCATAGACTCAGGCACTGCTCAGATGCTAGCAGTTCCTGAGCACTCACATTACAGCTGGAGGGGCCATGAGCAGGACAGATTCTCAGAACGGGTGCAGGGCAGGGACCAGGGTAATCTGCCCAGGGGTGCCTGCATCCTGCAACAGTCCCCAGCAGGCAAGAGATGGACATGGGCCAGCCTGTAATCACACTGCCCTTATTGCTATTCCTGCCTCTCCTTGAAGGCACCTGGGCTGATGGGGGAACAAAATCCCCGCACAGCAAATAACTGGAGAGCAAGTCTGGGCAAGGCCACCAGCTTTCAGGGACAATGCTGTTATCCCTGCCGAGCAAGGTACATCTTCCCTGCTTCCTGGCTTCTAGAACAGGCAGCAGCCAAGTCTTTGAGGTCATGGAGTTGTCACGGGCTAGGTGGGGAATAGCTGTTTGCACCCACAAAGACAGCTGGCTGAGTGGACTTGGTACTGCCCTGTCATCTCCATCTCATTCTGTCTCTGTCTCTTTTATTTATTTATTTACTTTCTTGTTATTCATTCATTCATTTATTCATTTTTTTAGAGACAGGTCACACTATGTCACTAGGCTGGATCCAAACTCTTGTGCTCCCACCTTAGCCTCCTGAGTAGTGGAGATAACAGGCATGCACCACCCTGCTGGGCCAGTCTCTATCTCTTTATCTCTCTGTGTGAATCTCTGTGGCTCTCTGCCCCTGAGGCACACCCAAGATTCTACACATTCTTACAAGACACCTAGCAACCATCTCAGGATGCCCAGAGTCCCAGGCAGCCCATCGCTCCCTGTGCACACATGGTGAGACCCTGCACATCCAGAACTAACAGAAACTGTAGTGGGTTGGTTGTTTTCATAGTAAAGCACGCTTCTTGGAAGGGTGGTATCTAGGCATGGTTGTAAGGCTGGAGTATGAGGGCTTGAATGATCCCAGCACATGCAGATGGCTGTCTGCTCTCAAGCACTCACTGGCTGTTTTGTGTTCTTCTCTACAGGAGGCAGTGTCGCATTGCCCGGAAGAAGGCCAACTGGCCCGAATCCAAAATGTTATCCAGGAGCTTCCCCCATCCCACTATAGGTGAGAATCGTTGGGAAAAGAAATGTGTAGTCTCTCAATGCAATGTAATACCAAAGAGGCTGGCATCACGAAAAGGAGCCAATGTAGCTGACAGTAGCCAGTTTAGGCTTTCTCGAGGGCATTTTGAAGTTGGTGAACAGGTCACTAATATCAAAGTGAGTTGGTGCCTGACCAGGGCCATTGGCAGCAAGGAGCAGCCTGTCGTCTCCAAATCACCTGCAGAACACCCTTCAGAATCCCTCAGGAAGTCATTCCAATGACACATACTAGCCTCTTGGTGGCATTCTTGGTTTGTACCCAGATTTGTAGCATAACCAAATCTATGACAATCAAGATAGCTTTTCAACAGGGGTTGACCATGGGCTCTTGAGCATTGGCCGATTGATCTGTTTGGTCATCAGTACCATCCCCTACATCATCCCATCCTTTCATTTCATTCTCACAGTTTAGCCCCTAATTTTGCCACCTTTCCCAGTGTTCCCTATGCCCGCCCATCTTTTACAAGGAGGCATGTAGCTGGGAGAATTTTTATGAAAATGAGCCTAGATGAGAGCCTATTTCAAAACTGTGTGGAGGCCATCGTGCCCTAGTGGAAAGGAGGAACAAATGGCCACTAAGAGCCTCCAGGCTCTGAGGTGCTGTGACTCCCTGGTTCTGTCTCTGGCTGGTGCTTCGCAGGCCTCTGCTTACATCTGACAAAATGGACCCCCATCCCCACCCTGGGCCAGCGTGCCTAGGCCCAAGAAAATTACTTCCATCAATCTTGACATCTTCCCAATATTCCTTCAAAATTCATAAGATAGAAATATGTAGAATCTCTTAAATCCAAACTTAGAAATTATCTCCACATGTCAGGCTTCGCATAGGCACTGAAGTTTCTTTGTCAAAAAACAAACCATTCTAGGACCTTGGAATACCTGATTCGACACCTGGCCCACATTGCCTCCTTCAGCGGCAAGACCAACATGCATGCCCGGAACCTGGCCCTGGTGTGGGCGCCGAACCTCCTCAGGTAACCACCGCACCCTCCCCGTGCCACCACCCCGGGGGGCTCAGAGCAGCCCCCTGATTGAAATGAAGATGGGATTCTTCAGAATCGAAGCCCCTTTGAGGCAAATCTGTGGCTAAGAGGTTATTATAGCACATATGAATGAAAGGTGATTTAGGTGATAATAGCCTAAGCTTTCTCTCTGCTAACTTGGAAAGAGTTCCAAAGACATTGTTGGCTATAGCTACAATATGGTGGAAGTTAGGGGTCCGTATGTTACAATTTCTTGAAAAGGCCTTTCTTGTCTTAGGGGCTCACTGGCTTGTTTTGGTGGAGTCACAGCTGGCTGCAACCTGAATCAGCTGCTTCATATGATTTCATAAATGATCACATTTCAGTTAGGGGGAATGGAAAGTATACTATGCAGAAAACAAAAGTCAATCTCTGTATGTTTACAGGATAGTGTTTATAGTATTGGAATATAGAGTACCTGGTAACTGTTTCAAATTTGTTCAGTTTATTGGGCTTCAAGGCCTTTGGAGAGTTCCTTTAATTGGCTTAGTTAAAATATTCTATAAACTGTATCAATTTAGGAGATGGGGCTTGTGCAAAAGGCCAACTGGCTCCCCTTGCTGCTTCAGGTTGTAAGGCAAAGTCACTCACTGAATGTGTTTCTTCCACACTGTAGGTCTAAAGAAATCGAAGCCACTGGTTGCAATGGAGATGCAGCTTTCCTTGCAGTCCGGGTCCAGCAGGTGGTGATTGAGTTTATATTGAATCATGTCGATCAAATCTTTAACAGTGGTGCACCTGGGTCTCTGGAGAATGATGGTAAGGACTCCTCCCAGCATACACACCACCAGCCTCTTCTTCTTTCTTGCAACTAGTGGAGGAACTCAATAGTAAGTGAGGATGGGCTCAGTTCTAGCCCTGAGTGTTGGCTGTGTGTATGCTGACTACTGTGTCTCAGTGTCTGAGGACTGTGCGTATGTACATCTGTATGTGTGAAGTGAAGCTGTGGTGTATTTGCATGTGGCTTTAGCATATTTCTAATCAGTTACATACATGGCCTATCCTGTGAATGTGGTATGACGAAATAGAATTGTAATAATGTTCTACTAGTTTCAGTGAGTTCTTAAACTCTGAGTTATTATCTAAAAGAGGTACTGCTGGCGTTCTCCTTGGCTGTTAGATTTCATCTTTACTTACAGTATATTTCACAAGACCCTTATACCTTCACCTTCAAGTCTTAGAGGAGCAAGTTAAGAGGCAGTGTGTTCTTACTCACATGTTAGAACGCATTCTCTTCTCAAGAATTTCTTGAGTGCTGACTTTATTCTGCATTGCACCAGGCAGTAGGCATACAAAAATGAGTGTGTTTGTGGGTATCTTATAATGAACATAATGAGCCCTAGGAGTGAATTAAACTCCCATGAACCCGTTGGTAAAAACCAGAAATCCAGCTGACCAGGAAGCCTGGTGTATGACAGTGATTTTTCCAACATTACAGTGTAAATCAGAGTTACCTGATGAGCTTGTTAAACCAAGGTTTCTGGACCTCATCCTCCGAATTTCTAGCTTAATATGTTTGGAGTGTGGCTGATAATTTGCATTTCTAACAAGTTTCCTGGTGATGCTGACACTGCTGTTCAGGTCCACACCTGGAGAATCACTGGTGTATAATAACCATATCTGCAAATTATTTTTTAGCTGATCAAAGAAGTCCTTTCCAGTTCATCCAATATTTTGGAAGTACCAGTTATCAGAATAATCTGTTGCAATTAGTATCAAATTTTGATCCCTACCCTGTCCTCTATGTAGTTTATGATCATTTAAAAAATTATTTTTATTGAGATAAAATTTACACAACATAAAATTCATTATTTTAGCCATGTTAATGTGTAAAATTCAGTCATTTTTAGTACATTCACAGAATTGTACAACCGTTATCACTAATACCAAAATAATTTCATCATCCAAAAAGAAAACTGTCTTGATCCGTTTTCTGCTGCTATAACAGAATACCATAGACTGGGTAATTTGCAATGAAAAGGAATTTATTTGTCACAGTTCCAGAGGCAGGGAAGTCCAGAATCAAGGGGCTAGCATCTGGTGAAGGCCTTAGACTCTTGCTGCATCCTCCTACGGTGGAAGATGGAAAGTCAAGAGAGTGTGAGAGAGGGGGCTGAACTTGCTTTTATAACAAACCCACTGCTACAATAATGAACCCATTCCTGCAATAATGACATTAATCCATTTAGAAGGGCAGATCCCTCATGACCTAATCACCTCATAAAGGTCCCACCTCACAACAGT
>PVKP010029025.1:0-29454 GCA_004027715.1 Plecturocebus donacophilus
GTCAATGTGTCACCACTTCCAGAGAAACACTATAGAAGCTTGGTGATCTGAGGTCAAGAGATCGAGATCATTCTGGCCAATATGGCGAAGCCTTGTCTCTACTAAAAATACGAAAATTAGCTGGGCATGGTGGCAAGTGCCTGTATTTAAAAATACTGTGTAGACTTGGTGAGTCAGATCTGCCACACTGAGCTTGGAGCTGGGAGTGACGACACATGTGCTGTGGTGTCGTTACCAGTTTGTCTCTTTTAGAGACAACTTGGCAGGCAGACGTCTTGCAGATAAACGAGGAAAGATTGTCTATTTCAAGTGGCATAAGACATTCTTTAAACCAGTGTGTCATATCTGGTTATATAGTCAGCATTTTCTTTAGTGCAGAAAATCCTCTCTCAGGATTCCTGAATAAATAGCAGATAACTTTGTATGGATAGCTCGCAGGAGATTTTAAATGCTGTACATTCATCAGTTCAGTCTCCTCAGATGTCTCACGAATGTTCTCATATTGGTTTTCCTTTCTTTTCCCTCTTCTTGCTAAATACAGGTTGAGGCAATATGATTAGCTCTTAAAGTGCTTACTCTCCATTTTATGTATATTATTGCATTTTAATCCTCATAATATCCTGTGAGGTGGGATGTCACTATGTCTATTTGAGAGATAAAGGAAATGAAGAGGTAAAGTTAAGAGGCTTCCTCCAAACAGCTGGTAAATACTAAATACAGAATTGACCTTTTCCTTTTGATTCCAAGGATTGTATTGATAGTTTCATGTGTGGTCCCTTCAGCCAGTTCCTAGAGTGACCCTCATCCAGCTATAAGTTCCCTGAGGTCTCTAGAGATACAGACAGTGATGGATTAGACCCTGTTCATAGTTGCAGATATAAGACATAGAGAAGTTTCTAGCAATAATTTTTTTCATTATATATTTTCATAGGGCTTTTGATTTATGTAACCCATTTGTATATATTTGTTATTCCAGTAGAGTTAATACATTATTCAGAGAGATTCCAGTTTTTAGCCTTTTCTCCGTTTGTCTAAGTTGTTCATTATGAAATAAGTGGCAGGAATTAGAAAGTCTTTACCTACGGAGAGATTCTGACTGGCGTCTTTGGTCTTGGAACCCTAATTATGATTCATGATCTTGCTTTCTGGTGAACTTTGCCCAGAAGTAGTTACCACCTCATTATTTTTTTTAATGAAAGCTGGATAATTAACCCTCAGGATTTCTTAATTAGATTACTACTATAGGTTGACCCACAGGGAGTTAATACGATAAAATTATTTTTGATCATTTTATATGAAATAATTATGGGCCAATCTTCTGTAATCTTGAGTTGAAGGGGTTTTCTTGCTTAATGTTAATAACTTTTGATATACCAGCTACATTTTTTTTTTTTTTGAGATGGAGACTCTCTCTGTTGCCAGGCTGGAGTGCAGTGGCGAGACCTCAGCTCACTGCAGCCTCTGCCTCCTGGGTACAAGTGATTCTCCTGCCTCAGCCTCTCAAGTAGCTAGGACTGCAGGTGTGCTCCACCACACCCAGCTAATTTTTGTATTTTTAGTAGAGATGAGGTTTCACCATGCTGGCTAGGATGGTCTCAATTTCTTTCTTACTTTTTTTTTTAAAATGAATTCTACTTTATTGATTTTCTTTTTCTTTTATTATTATACTTTAAGTTCTGGGGTACATGTGCGGAACTTGCAGGATTGTTGCATAGGTATACACATGCCATTCCCCCCCATCACCTACATCAGGCATTTCTCCCAATGTTATCCCTCCCCAACCTCCCCAACCCCTGCTATCCCTCCCCTAGTCCCCAACCCCCAACAGACCCCAGTGTGTGATGTTCCCTTCACTGTGTCCATGGGTTTTCATTGTTCAACACCCAGCTATGAGTGAGAACATACGATGTTTGGTTTTCTGTTCTTTTATCAGTTTGCTGAGAATGATGGTTTCCAGATTCTTCCATGTCCCTGCAGAGCACATGAACTCATCTTTTTTTATGGCTTCATAGTATTCCATGGTGTATATGCACCACATTTTCTTTATCCAGTGTGTCGTTGATGGGCATTTGGGTTGGTGCCAGGTCTTTGCTATTGTTAACAGTGCCGCAATCAACATACATGTGCATGTGTCTTTATAATAGATCAATTTATAATCCTTTGGGTATATACCCAGTAATGGGATTGCTGGGTCAAATGGTATTTCTATTTCCAGATCCTTGAGGAATCACCACACTGTCTTCCACAATGGTTCAACTAATTTACACTCCCACCAACAGTGTAAAAGTGTTCCTATTTCTCCACATCCTCTCTAGCATCTGTTGTCTCCAGATTTTTTAATGATCGCTATTCTAACTGGCATGAGATGGTATCTCAGTGTGGTTTTGATTTGCATTTCTCTAATGACCAGTGATGATGAGCATTTTTTCATATGTTAGTTGGCCACATGAATGTCTTCTTTTGAAAAGTGTCTGTTCATATCCTTTGCCCACTTTTTGATGGTGGTGTTTTTTTCTTGTAAATCTTTAGTTCTTGTAGATTCTGTATATTAGCCCTTTGTCAGATGGGTAGCTTGCAAAATTTTTTTCCCATTATCTTGGTTGCCGGTTCACTCTAATGATTGTTTCTTTTGCTGTGCAGAAGCTCTTAAATTTAACTAGATCCCATTTGTCTATTTTGGCTTTTGTTGCCATGGCTTTTGGTCTTTTAATCATGAAGTCCTTGCCTTTGCCTATGTCCTGAATGGTGTTGCCTAGGTTTTCTACTAGAGTTTTTATGGTGTTAGTCCTTATTTTTAAATCTTTAATCCATCTGGAGTTAATTTTTGTGTAGGGTGTGAGGAAGGGTTCCAGTTTCCACTTTCTGCACATAGCTAGCCAGTTTTCTCAACACCATTTATTAAACAGGGAATCTGTTCCCCATTGCTTGTTTTTGTCAGATTTGTCAAAGATCAGATGGTTGTAGATGTGTGGCATTACTTCTGAGGCCTCTGTTCTGTTCCATTGGTCTATATCTCTGTTTTGGTACCGGTACCTTGCTGTTTTGATTACTGTAGCCTTGTAGTATAGTTTGAAGTCAGGTCGCATGATGCCTCCAGCTTTGTTCTTTTTGCTTAGGATTGTCTTGGCTATGTGGATTTTTTTTTTGGTTCCATATGAAGTTTAAGGGGGATTTTTCCAGTTCTTTGAAGAAGGTCAGTGGTAGCTTGTTGGGGATAACATTGAATCTGTAAATTACTTTGGAAATATGGCCATTTTCACGATACTGATTCTTCCTAACCATGAGCATGGAATGTTTTTCCATCTGTTTGTGTCCTCTCTTATTTCCTCGAGCAGTGATTTGTAGTTCTCCTTGAAGAGGTCCTTCACGTCCTTTGTTAGTTGTATTCCTAGGCACTGCAGTTGTGAATGGGTGTTCACTCGTGATTTGGCTCTCTGTCTGTCTGTTATTGGTGTATTTCTTGACCTCATGATCTGCCCACCTCAGCCTCCCAAGTGATGGGATTAAAGGCATGAGCCACCACGCCCGGGCACCAGCTACTTTTTAAAAATTGACGTAGGTTTTTTGTTTTGTTTTGTTTTGTTTTTGCCTCTGTGAAAGGCAGGCTGTATTTTGTAGGATTGACATAGTTATTGTTTTATATTATGTCAGTTGGATTAATTCAGTATGTTTTGAGTGGAAAATGTATTTGATTCAACCAATATTTGAATGCCAATTTTGTTCTGTGGACAAATAGAAATGCAGAGATCAGTAAGACATGACTCTTTCCCCCCAAGTAAAAGCTTAGGTTGGAGTTTTCAACCTAGGCGTTATTGACATTTTGGGCCAAGTAATTCTTTAAGTTGGGTGGCGGAGGCCATGCAGGGGAGGCTGCCTGTGTGTTGTAGGTTGTTCAGTAACATCCCTGGCGTCTACCTACTAGATGCCAGTAGCACCGCCCAAATTGTGACAATCATCTTTGCCAAGAACTTTGAGTCTCTATCTAGAAACAATTCATAGGGCTCAAAGACCAAGGTGGCATAGGCTCCATGCAGTTAACAAGCTTTCCCTCCTGGAGAACCACTGTATAGCTGAACAGCGTGGGTGAAACTAGTGTCAGGGTAAAGCAACTCTTCACTGAAGATGGGCTGTGCACAGACAACAAAGTGAGTGCATATGGATATTTGGGGATTTACCTTCATTAGGCCACAGATGGTTAGTGTTAGTTGGACACCAACATTATTCCCTCTTTAGAAATAGCCATGCACGTAACATTTTAGCAAATCTGAAAAGGTCCTTCTATTCTAATTACTTAAAATTCTTATTGCCTAGAATTATATGCTATGAACAACAGCAGTAAAGTCAGAAGCCAGTATCTATGTGATATCATCTTTTGTGTGTGTGTGTGATCACAGTTGTGTTCTTCTCTTAGGTTTATTTGAAAAACTTTGTGAAAAAAAATTTTGTGCTTACGTAAATACTCTTTGCTTAGATTTTTTGGTAGAATGTAAATCTTTCCCAGACGATGCAATACCCCTTCTTCCCAAGAGCAAGATGCAGATTGTACAGCTTGTTATTTCTCTATTTTAGGGCTTATTCCTCTGTAGACGTGTCAAAAAGACATCTGTGGAGGGTCAGGAATATATTAGCAATTATCTGAGAGTCCAGATAATTTTTTCCCCAGGTCACACAGGCAGCTTTGCACAGGTCTGTTAAACATCTGCTAGTTTTGAAAATTAAAATACATTCCCAACACTCAAGGCAATGAAATGTAGATGAATTGCTCTGCCAGATTGACTCTTAGAACTCCTGATGTGATGTGGGGCTAGACAGAGTGGGATGTTTGCTAAGAAATCAGGGAAGTAGTGATTGTTTTCTTTCTTTTTCTGTCCCACCCCTGTTGAGACAAACTCACATTCTCTAGCCTGGTCCACTTCAATAATGCCTGTTGACCTTAGCCTTGAAAATACTGTAGACTCACCCCCCAAACACCACGCCCGTATGTGCTCATCCTTGAAATTTACAAGCCTTAGAATTTTCCACACCTCCACTCCTGTTTTCTGCCTCCCTGCCCTGCGTCTACTCCTGATGCTTCCACTTAGACCGTAGTCTTGGCTGTTCAGTACCTTTAGGTGCCCTCAAAAATGTTTTGATTTCTTTTAAAATCAGAAGGAAAAATAAAGAACATGATAATATGACAATAATCATGAATATTCAACAATGAGTCCAACCTGACTTAGAGTTGTCTTCACACCAACACAGCCGTAAAATATAGCTTTTATTATTTTTTTAAGAGAGGAAGGGGCCCATGGACGTTGTCCTGTGGCCCCTGCATCCTCCTCATACACAGGTGGGATGCTGCTCTTGCTTCTTTTGAAATGTGGCAGCAGCTCAGAGTGACTTCGCACATTTAGTACAAATTCAGGGTCATTCGCACGCTAGCCCTGTGCTACCTTTAATGCCTCCTCTCCCTACACTCAGCCTGGACACGTTTTCTGCTCTGGTCTTTCGTCTGCCTTCCTTCTCCTTCTCCAAGTCAAACCAGTCACTCTTTCTCGAGAGCGCTTCGAGGCACCCTTGCCAGATCTCTGCATTAACAACTCCAGCACCTTTCGTTAGCCTGTTTGGCCTCATTTGTGTCTCCACCACTTGATTATATGTCCATCAAGGTCAGGGATGTTTGGGTTACCCCACCGTCCCCAGCCTTGAGTATATTTACTGCCTGGGAAATGTTTATCTGAATATAAGGCATCAAGCCAGAACTTGCCCAAAACTTAACCTAGGACTTAAACAACTCTGAAACCGTATCTGTATAGAGTGGGAAGGGCATGTGTTTGATAACCATCAGCATTTGCAGTATTGCTTAGCTGTCAACAATCCGTTTCTGTCTCTTCCTCGTAGTATTTTCAGGTGTATTTTTGTCCACTAGTCATTCACTTTAGGTGTTAAGTTACACTGATATCTCTGACAATCAGTTCTGTGCTGCTGAAGGCTTTTAGCTGCAGGATCAAAAAAAAATAGTTGATTGCATGCTCAAAGTCTGACTGCCCACACTACTTGTGTGGTTCTTGGAGTCTAGTGAGATGATCTGATTTTTTAAATGTTGCCTGAATTGCAGAGGAATTCAAGAATGTGTTATCAAAGGATCAAGAAATTAACATTGAAATTTATTGAGCAACATAGCTAATAGATTGTCTTGCTTTTTAAACCTTCTTGTTTTCTAAGGAAGAGCCTGAGGTCCGTGGACAAGTTGAACTGTAACTGGTATTTAGGAATTGGTAAAGACAGAGGTGTGGGTGCACATTTTCTTTTTTCTGTTAGGAAATTACTCTCCTGATGCTACAATAAAAAATTTCACAGGTATCTTAGTTGGAATTTATTTTATATTGTTCCACGCCTTTGTCAATAATTACATTTTCTACCTTCTAGTTTATTACTGTTACTATTTTCCATGACAGGTGTTTCTTAATTGTTTGCATAAGTATTTATTGAGTCTTATATGTGGGAGTGAGAGAGTCAGGCCAGTGGCAAAGAGCAAGGAATGAGTCAGGCCAGTGATCAAGTGAAGTAACTTTTGTCTTGTTTGCACATGAAAAAAAAGATAGGAATCCTTGCCTTATACACTAGAAATGTTTGATATTCTCTTTTCTTCTCTTAGATTAATACTTCCAGCCACTACCATCACCAACTGCATCCTCCTAATAATGGCATCCGCGTATTTTTACCATTGTCAATATCAAATTGCCTCCAATGTTGTGTCACTGACAATGACATTAACATAACAACCAAGAGTAAGACTGCAGTGTGTTTTTTCGCTCGCGGTCTTCTGTTCTTTCGGCAACAACTTTAAAAAAAATATAGCCAAGAAAATAGAAATAGAGTCTTCACTGCCACCTTCCCTTCAGAATTATTTTCTCCTAGTATTGTGGTTCCTGATAACGTTTATTCCGATGGAAATGGCAATTTGAAAATTCCTTTTGTGAATCTGAGGGCTCTAGAAAGGGAAAGCTTCTTTGGTAGTGCCTTGGTGTAAGTTGTTTAAAAAGGACAATCTACCCATGCTTATTAAGCAAATAGCCTGAGATTGGAACCTGGAGTATTCTTTGGTGTTACAAGCCTGCAGGAGAAGAAGTAATCTTGGCTTACAGTAAAAGTGATAAGTTAACAGAATACAGTTTGAACAATAAACAAGAATGCTGTTTGAAAGTTGTCTTGGTTTTTTTTGTGTCAAGTTAATATTCTCACTGAATTTCTATTATGTTTGTAAAGAAGTTTTCTCCTAGACCAAGAATCCTAGTAATAAAAACACAACAGTATGAGAGTTAGAAGCACACAGTAAAGGCTGAGAAGTAAATGTTACGACACTTTGAAAGGGAATAAACCAAAGGTTATAATGTAAATATCCTTTGTGCTTATCAAAAATAAGCCACTTCATCTTCTGTCCCTGCAATATTTCTGTAACTGTGCTAAAAATAGAAAGGTAAATGTCTAAGGTCATAAATTCTTTGATGCCCTTTCTGAAAAGTAAGGAATTCTTATTTTGGATTATTATGTAATATACTTATTTATAATCTCACTTGTTCTGACTGCAGGTGGCCTCTTACTAACTATACATCCATGTGAATGTGTGTGCTTTTATGTATACACACGAGAGATAAGAACAAAAGTAAATGTCAAATATCTGAATTCTCATTTTAGTGAGCTTTCATGGAGTAAATTCTTTTATCTACTTGCCTGTAGTCTCTTCTAATATGACTTGGGTTAATGACCTTTAAGAAATCTTTTAATAAAATAAAAAGATTTTTATTAAAATCTTTTAATAAATTCTTTCATTTATGCTCTTCTTCATACTGTTCCTTGAGAAGAATCTACTCATGGCAAGGACCAGTTAGTACCATCTTATCAAATCATAAGCTCATGGGCTTGTGATAAAACATACAGGTGCCTTAAATTTGGCATTGGTAACAGCAGGCCGTCTCACTTGAAAAACGTTCTGAACTGCTCCGCTTCATGCTGCTGGGAAGTCAGACTGAAATGACTTTCTAGAGAGTTTAACTGGACTCTGAGCTTAGTGGGTACTCAATCTTCTTGTAGTTGCTCTCAGATTTTAATGCACATTGAAGGACAATATGATAACTTACCTGGAAAATTAGCATTTTGGTAAGGGTCTTTAACTTCATTAATATTTTCATACCACTTTGGTACTAGAAATTATAAAGATATTAAAGAGTATGGACAATGTGCAATGTTTGTAAGAGACCCAGAAATGTATACTGACCCCCTCACTATAGCTCAGAACTGGAAATCCTACAACGACCTCTCCCCATCCTAGCCTGAATTGCCTCTCCACCTATGTTGGTTTTACAGTGGCCTGAAGCCTGAAAGCTGGTAGAAACTGTATAGGAAAATAGGATTGAGATAAATTTCTGGGCTGACAAAGGATATGGCTCTACTGGGCATGTTCTATTTAAATGGTAGACGTACTACCTCTTCTGGAAGCTTGTTTTCCATTATATTCCCGCCTGCAGCTTTCCAAAGACTTGTTCTCTTCTAGAATGATCTCTTGGTGCTCTGTTTTGCCTGTGCTCTATGTTCCAAGGGGGTCAACATTGCAATGGGTAAATGAGAAGAAATGGGAAAAATATAAGAACCAGAAACCTGTTAAGTTTGCAATTACTTGTGCATTAAGCATATTGGCGTAAGACGTAAACTCTGGAAAACTTGCTGTAGTGCTGTAAAGTACCACTGATAAAGTAAAAGTTCATTTTAGTGTTGTGTCCTTATTTAATGATGAATAGGATGTTGCGTAAAAGATGAGGATCTATGTATACCCGCCAGGTGATGAGTGAGGTACCATGAATAACATGACTAAATCCTAACTGTCCAGGTATGAGGAGTGACCCCCAGGGATATAATTGCAGTTTAACCTGAAAATTATGTGGGGATACTCTATTTCAGGGCAGTAAAATAAATTGTATCTAGAGCTCATACTCTTACACTTAACTTGGCTAGGTCTGTGCAGCAACACCCAGGTGATACTGAGGCTTTAACTTTGGAATTTGTTTGGTCCTGACTCTGCGATGTAGTGATATTTGATATGATCTCCGTGCGAGTGTCATGTGATCAGTCTGCTTGACCAACATGCCAGAATTCCATTTCTCATCCCACTCTCTTCTCTGCATACATACCTACCTCCCAGAGAGGGCTGGGTGGGAGCTGTGTGTGGCCCACATTGCTTTTGTTACACAGATTTCAACACATACGACTTGACGGACTGTGATTGCACTAGCATGAGTGTTTGGTGATGAAATTTGCATGTCCTTTGCTGGGAGAAGTATAATTACAAGATTTTGTGCTCACATAGCCACATGTGAGGTATGAGCAGGAACATGGTCTATTTAATAGCATTAGACTGCTTTCAGATTGGAAATATTTCCTTTTAGAAATACATTAAGTGTAAACAAAATACATTTTTTTTAAAAAAAAAACTATGCCTTTGTACAAATTGTTTATCATTTACAGAGGTCTAAAAAAAATAGAAGAAAAGTTAAGAAGTTCACAAAATCAATCAGATCTAAAGATTGCAAAGATTGATTACCATCGCCTTAAAAGCTTCAGCGCATGTGTTTGCAATATCATTCTATTTGCCTCTGCTCAGATTCTTACTTACCAGTTCTAGGAGAACCCAAAGTGTGTAGATCATAAACCATAACTGATCCTACCTTATATAATACATTAAATATAAAATATTTATGGCCAGGCATGGTGACTGGTTACTATAATCCCAGTACTTTTAGGAGACCAAGGCAGGAGGAACACTTGAGGCCAGGAAGTTGAGACCAGCCTGGTCAACATACTGAGACCTTGTCTCTACAAAAAAAATTAGCCAGGTATGGTGGTACAGGCCTGTACTCCCAGATACTGAGGATCACTTGAGCCTAGGAAGTTGAGGCTGCAGTGAGCTGCGATCACCCTTGCACTACAGTCTGGGCAACAGAATGAGACCCTGTCTCTTAAATATGTATAAAATGTTTATGAAGTTTCTGGCTAGGTATGTGCTAATCTATGCCAATTGAAGTAATTGAAATCTTTATTTTCCAAGAGCTTATAAAAAAGCCTAAGAGGAGATGGTAGATATGCAGTAAGATATCTTAATAAAGGCCGAATGTGTAATATGTTGTCATGTACATAACCTGTTATTGTGTTGTATATTTTATACTGGTTTATTTCTGGCATGCTAAGGGCAGTGCTGTCCAACAGCAATATAATGCAGGCCACTTACAGACTTTAAAATATTATAGCAGCCAGATTTAAAAAAGTAATTGGTGTTAATTTTAGTCATATATTTTATTTAACCCAATTATCATGATCATAGCATGTATTAAATAAAAAAACTATTAGAGTTTTTTTAACATCATAATTTTTATACTATAAAATATTTATGGCCAAGTATGGGGACTGATTCCTGTAATACCAGCACTTTAGGAGGCCAAGGCAGGAGGACGTGCTTGAAATCCAATGTATATTTTACACTTAAAACTCATCTGAATTGGAATAATCTTCATCGAAAAATTTGTTATTTCAGGTTCATAAAATTTATAGTCAGAAACTAGATTCACTTACCCAGGTTCTGGACATAAACGTTTTTCAATAAGGGGATGGTATAACAGTTTTTGAGTCTACATGTATGTTAAGTGTAAATAAATAACATGAAAAGTTTCTCAGTCTCAATAGCCTTGTTCCAAGGGCTCATGAGCCACAGGTGGTTAGTGCTTTTGCCCTGTTAGATAGCACAAGTTTAAGATATTTGACTATATACAGTTGACCCTTGAACAATAATGGGTTGGAGTGCTAACCCCTCTGCAGTCAAAAATCTTTGTATAACTTTTGATTCCCTCTCAGTTTAACTATTTTTTTGAGACGGAGTCTCGCTCTGTCACCAGGCTGGAGTGCAGTGACGCAATCCCAGCTCACTGCAACCTCCGCCTCCCGGGTTCAAGTGATTCTCCTGCCTCAACCCCCCGAGTAGCTGTGACTACAGGTGCGTACCACCACACCCAGCTAATTTTTGTATTTTTAGTAGAGATTGGGTTTCACCATGTTGGCCAGGATGATCTCGATCTCTTGACCTTGTGATCCGCCCGCCTCAGCCTCCCAAAGTGCTGGGATTACAGGCATGAGCCACCACGCCACCGTGCCCAGCCCAATTTAAGTATTAATAGTCTATTGTTGACAGGAAGCCTTGCTGATAACATAAACAATTAATACATATTTTGTGTATGTATAATGTACTTATTTTTTCTCTAGCTTTCTTATAAGAATAGTCATTAAAGAAAATCACAAGGAAGGGAAAATATAAAATTCATTAAGTGGAAGTGGACCAGCATAGAGGTCTTCATCCTCCTCCTCTTCACGTTGTACAGGCTGAGGTGGAAGAGGGGCTGGTCCTGCTGTCTCGAGGTGGCAGAGAAGTGCCCAGCTATAAGGATTTCCCACAAATTTTAAGTTCAAGGTGCCACTGCTTAAAAACTTTGGAAATATGTGAATCTCTGACTTTCTACCGACTTCAGTAATCCCTTCTGAAATGCTGCTGGTTGATTGTCCATCTTAAGTGGCTTGTTGAGGAAGTGCTCATCATCTCAGGATGTTTCTTTCCAACCCAAATCTTTCTCCATCACTGTTGTTCATTTCAGTGGATACTTTCTTTTGATTTTCCTTCACATGTCTTCTGCCCTCATTTTTTTCAGATGAGCTAGTTTTGTTTTCTTTAAATTCTCCTGATAAAATATTTTTTCCCTCCAAGGTTTATTTTTTATTTTTATTTTATTATTCATTATTATTTTTTGAGACAGAGTCTCACGCTGTTGCCCAGGCTGTAATGCACTGGCACGATCTCGGCTCACTGCCACCTCCGCCTCCTGGGTTCAAGCAATTCTCTTGCCGCCTCCTCCTGAGTAGCTGGGACTATAGGCATGAGCTACCAGGCCTGGCTAATTTTTTTGTATTTTTAGTAGGGATGGGGTTTCACCATGTTGGTCAGGCTGGTCTCAAACTCCTGACCTCAAATGATCTACCTTCCTCAGCCTCCCAAAATGCTGGGATTACAGCTGTGAGCCACCACAACGCAGACCCTATTTTTATTTTATTTTTTACTGTTTGTCTAAAAATGTGACTACATCCTTGTAGATTTTATTTGATGCAGCAAGAAATCCCGTGGTCATCTGGGCCTCTATTGATGAAGCTTACAAGTACATTAGCCTTTTTCTCATCTTCTCTTTCCTGTCCTCTAATATGTCAAAGAATTACTTGAAGCAATAAATAGGACCTTGCATGTATCTTTAAAAAAAGCAATTTGAGAAAGTTTCTACTGTCTGAAATAATGATCTGCCTTGATTCTATCACTTAGTGTTTTGGTTATTCCGATCAAATACATGCCTATGTTAATTTCTCTTGTCACAAAAATGCTGCAAAGCTGCAAACCCACCCCAAAATTTAGTAGCTTAAACAATGACCATTTATTGTAGTCCACAAGCTCAAGAGTCAGCTGATTTTGGCTTACCTTGGCTACATTTGATAGAAAACAGTAGAAATTTAGAAATTGAATATATGTAGAGTATGTCTTGTACCAAAAATGAAGAAGAATAATCGATTTTGATTTTTCTTTGTTATATTCTGTGCTGGGTGCTAATCTATCCTAGCTGTCAGAACCAGAAGTCATACTGGAAAATCATTTATTTGTTAATATCAGATTTCTTTCAGTGAATGCCATTCAAACCACTATCTCTCAGGAGCCCAGTTACCAAGTCCTCCACCTTGTGAGCAACATGGACTTAAATGCACTAATTCTAGAATGAGATTTTAGCAAAGCACCAGCATTTGAGATTTGCGCAAATTGAGCTCTTAAACTATGTGTTTATGTGTGTCTCTCTGTGTGTGTGTTTAGCACTGACCACTACATACCATACAGGTAGCTGTACAGCAGGTGTATATACAGGTGTATGTGTACATAGGTAGGTATACATCAACTGTTGAAAAACTAGAAAATAGACATATAAGGTAAGGGTTGATTAACATTAATAGTTGGAATGTTGGGAGATTTGGACTCCTAGTTTGCAGATTCAGTTGGCTGCCTTTGATTTAAGGAAAGAACTAACCTTGGAGACATTTGTGTTTGCATTTCAGGAGAGATTTCTTAAAGAGGAAACTACCAAAGATTAGTAGATATTAACATCTAGTGATTGAAATTTGAGAAATGCAAATTAGACATTTAAGCTGTGGGTTTGCTTCCAGTTCTACTTGCTCTAAAAGTAATTTTTTTAAAAGCCAGTAACAAAGACATGCAAAATAGTACTGCCATGGAGGGAAATTACTTGAAAATAATATTCAAGATTGAAAAATGAAAAAGCTTGAGATCTAGTACCAGAAATTGCAGCTGGCTTATGACAAAAAGCAAGCATGTGCTTTGGAATAACACTCTTGATTAGACTCCTAGGCTGGTTTTGAGCCTTCTGATTATCTAACTCAATATAGAAGTGACTTATCTTGGTTTTTCTGAGTCAAATGAGATAATGAGCAAAGGTCTTAGTAGATGCTTTGATTTTTGCCTCTGATCCTTTTTCTATCTCCATGTTCACAAGGTCAAGGCAGTATTGAGACAGTCAGAATAAGATAAAGATCTCATATACTCTCTCTCTCTATATATATATTTCCCTTTGATGACTATATGAAACATGTCAGTAAAACCTTAAAGACAGGCCAGGCATGGTGGCTCCTGCCTGTAATCCCAGCACCTAGGGAGGACGAGGTGGGCAGATCACTTGAGATCAGGAATGGCAACATGGCAAAAAAAGCTATGTCTACTAAAAAATACAAAGATTAGCTGGGCGTGGTGGTGCAGGCCTGTAGTCCCAGCTACTCAGGAGGCTAAGGCATGAGAACCGCTTGAACCTGGGAGATGGAGGTTGCAGTGAGTCAAGATCACACCACTGCACTGCAGCCTGGGTGACCGAGCGAGGCTCTGTCTCAAAAAGCAAAACAAAACAAAAAAGCAAAACACACACAAAACTGTAAAGACAGAATTAAAGAGACAAACTGGTTTTACATCAAAGTGACCTTGAAAAGAATTAGTCTTACCAATGGAAGAGTACAACATTAGTCACAAGTATACATGGTATAGTATGTGTATGTTTTCATACTTGTTTGTGTGTGTGTACATACATATATGAAGTTAAAAGAAAACATTCACCTTTTAGGACTAAATGGACATTAACTGGATTGTAAACTATTTTTTTCTAAATGAACGATTGGTTCTTACGTTGTCCACGTTGGCCTCGAACACGTAGCCTCGCCTCCTCAAGCACCAGGACAATTGGCCTGAGCCACCACAGATCCCTGTAAACTATTTTTGAGGCTGTGTTTGGTTGCTATGCATAAGATGCTTTGTAATTCCAGTTTTATATCCATTTACATCAGTCATAGCAGTAGATGCCACTCTTTCTGGGGCCTGCCTAAATGCGTGCTTCAAATGTTGGTTATTAATTTCACGAGTGGTGAATAACAAAGGCTGCTATTGATGGACCTCTTGATTTCCTACTGGGCACCAGCAACAAGCATGACTTACTGGCCTTGTTATGAGATGGTAGGAGTTTTGGGTCAACCTGAGAACATCTATCCTTTGCGTAGAAAGAAAGCTTGGTGTATCAGGCTGATGCAAAAGTAATTGTGATTTTTGCACCAACCTAATATCAACAGAGGCCATGAAAAACATCAAGGGAGGATAGCATGTCATTTGAAGCCGGATCAACAGTGACCCCAAAAAGAATGTCAAGTTTCCAGGAGGGAAGTATGTAGATTACTTCTCTGAAAGGAATTGTTTTTCTCCCATTCACTTTTGTGGCAAATCATTTTAGGCTGAAACTGAAGCTCTGAAATAATTGTGCAGCAAATAGTAGCTGTGAGTAGAGGTGGTGACTCTCCACAAGGATAAATAGAAACCACGTGCAGCTTCAGTCGTCACATCTCATTTTTTCTCTTTTACTGGCTTCTGTTTTTGCTCACCGCAAGTACATGCACACACACACACACACACACACACACACAGGGGCAAAGCCTTGGAAAATTACAATTTTCCATGTTAATTTGAGAGACAGCCTGGTCACATTAACAGAGAACCCTTGATGGAATAGGTTGAATTCCCTTCTCTGTCTCTGTAACCTCATGGCCTTGGATTCGTCCTTACCCTGCTGCCTTTTCCTCCCTCCTAGGTCCGCTTCTGTGATCCTAGTTTTAATTTCACTTCTCTGTCAGTGATGAAATGAGCAACTGCAGATGTTCCACTTCCACTGGAAATACTTTTTTGGCATTTAAAAGAAAACCCTACAGATGAATTATTCCCTTGAAAGGGGTTTGCTCTCAAATTTTCTAGATTATGATTCTAGAAAACAGTTCTTTACATTTGACAGTGGGGAATTTAGATGTTTTAATATTAAAATTTAAAGCACTCTTATGGGGTAGAATTGAATTATGCCCAGGTTAAGGGAATCCTGTATTTATGTCAGGAAACTGCTGATATGATAGAAATAGTGTCTCTGCAAAGCCGGGCACAGTGGCTCACAGAGGCTAAGGTGGGAGGATCACTTGAGGTTAGGAGTTCGAGACCAGCCTGGCCAACATGGTGAAACCCCGTCTCTACTAAAAATACGAAAATGAGCTGGACATGGTGGCACTCCACAGCTACTTGGAGGTGGAGGTAGGAGAATAACTTGAACCCAGGACGCGGAGAAGTTGAATTGAGCCAAGATCCTCCCACTGCACTCCAGCCTGGGTGAGGGAGTGAGACTGTCTGAAAAAATAAAAATAAAATAAAATTCTGAGTATGCAAGAATCTGACTTGAAGAAGTTTGAACTGATTAAAAAGTGCCAAATACTTCATTATATGATGCCAGCTATTTAGACCAGTGAGCAGTTGGTTCAGATGCAGAAAATGAAAACAGATGGCTTTCATTATTAGCCAGAAACCTGAAAATGACATAAATCCACGGATACAACTAAGCTATGGATCTGTGCCCTCTCCTTGCCAAGCAGGACCTCGCAGCCAGCAAAACAGAGAGCTCCTTGTTCACTTTTCTCTCCTAGTTGGGACCCTGTTGGGGAGGAATGCTGCCAAGCCTGCTCTAAAGGAATTTTGATCTCTTGGATGATAACAGAAACTTTTTGGAGAAAGGGAACACCTTGTTTGAGAGGACAACAAGAGAACTTGTTCAAGAAGGTTGCTTTGGATTTAATTAAAAATTGTAGCAACTGCGGGCATAGAGTTTCCAGGTTCACCTCTGCAGTCTGGTCCAGGTTAGGTATATATGTTTATATTTGTTTATGTGGTCCCCTTAGGCTCTTTTAAAGCCACTTTCTAACTAAATAGCTTTAGAAAGTCCATTTCACTTCAGTATTGTGGCTCAAAAATTTTTTTTTTCTGGTAACAAAAATATATCTTTTTCAGTTAAGAGTTGCCACATTTTTAAGTTTAAGATGTATGTCTCTGTAGTTCACAGCACTCCGTAAACAGCCTCTTGTTTTTGAGGCAATTTGTGAATGCTTCATTGTTTTTAGCTGGTTATTTTGTTCATTGTCAGGAACACTGTTTTCCCATGGGAAAGCATCTTCAGTTTTATGATGTCAGTGGAAAGTCATTCTGTTTACAAGAATTACCTTCATATTCAGTCTCAGAAATGCGTAGACCATGAATGGCCAGTTATACCAGGGTTCTCATCTTTTAGATGTTGTCTTAGGTGTTTGCAAAGTAACCTTAACTCAGAATAGTGTTAAGACATAAATAGAACTAAAATGTAGTACTTAAGTGGTTGTATTTCCCATCTACTGAGTTATTTATATTTCTTTTCTTTTAGAAAAGAAAAATGTTTAAAAAATTAGGAATAATTATCTTTAGAATGACTTTGTAACAGAATATGCATTTTTACTGGCAGTGAATATCTGACTCAAAGATTTCAATTTTAAGAGTGTCCATATTAACAGATCCTCAACAGGACCTTGTGTATGATTTATTAAGTCATTTCTTTGAGGCTTCATTCAGGGAAAGGGAGTTAACCCTTGGATGGCAATGTTAATCTCTTGTATGACCACATGTCCTTCTGGGTGAATGCCAGGGAGTGACTGTGCTTAGCAACCAGGCTTTGTTTCTTAAATGGGTTATTTGATGCAATTGAGGATGCTGTGGGTTGTCTTGTTTTAATTAAGGGAGACGGGAATATGTAGTGAAAGTGTGGAATTCTTTGCAGGTGGGCTTCAGTAAGAATAGGAAGGCTTCTGGTTCAATTTGTATCTCCTAGCTAATTGCTCTGATTTCCATGTACACACCTGGTATTGGTTTGGAAAAAAATTTTGCTTGAGAAACATGGCTTTTGTGAGTTGATGTTTATTTGTGAAGGGTCTTTTGTAATGTCAAATGTAAAAAGGTCTATACATACAACCAATTTTACAGTTTCTAATTCAACAGTTTTCCCTAATTATTGAGGATTCGAAGTTTAAATTATTAAACTCCCTCCACTTGAAGAATATAGAGCATGTTATTCATCACGATTCTCCATATATTTATTTTTAAAGTTAATATTAAATCTCATCTGGTGGAAAACCTGAAAGGAACTGAAGCATATATTTTCTAGTCTGAACTCTGTTAAAATGAAGAGAACATAAGACAAAGGGTCATAATCATTTTTTTTTTTTGAGATGGAGTTTCGCTCTGTCATCCAGACTGGAGTACAGTGGCGTGATCTTGGCTCACTGCAACCTCTGTCTCCTGGGTTCAAGCGATTCTTCTGCCTGAGCCTCCTGAGTAGCTGGGATTATAGGCACATACCACCATGCCCAGATAATTTTTGTATTTTTAGTAGAGACAGGGTTTCACCATGTTGGCCAGGCTGGTCTCGAACTCCTGACCTTGTGATCCACCCACCTTGGCCTCCCAAAGTGTTGGGATAACAGGCAAGAGCCACAATCAATTTATTTTAAAAAAGTTTTAAAAATTACTACCTTTTGGTAGTCACCATACACACATATGCCAACAGATGGCATTAAAAATTGAAGAGAACATAAGACAGTTAGAGGATCATAATCAATTTATTTGAAAAAATATGTAGCACCAGGTACAATGGCTCATGCCTGTAATCCCAGCACTTTGGGAGGCCAAGGTGGGTGGATCGCAAGGTCAGGAGTTCCAGACCAGTCAGGCCAATATGGTGAAACCCTGTCTCTACTAAAACTACAAAAAAATTAGCTGGGCGTGGTGGCACATGCCTGTAATCCCAACTGCTCTGGAGGCTGAGGCAGGAGAATTGCTTGAACCTGGGAAGCAGAGGTTGCAATGAGCCAAGATCGCACCTCTGCACTCCAGCCTTGGCGACAGAGCGAGACTCTGTCTGGAGGAGGTGGGGGGAGTTTAAAAAACTACCGCTTTTGGTAATCAGCATACACACATATGCCAAACAGATGGCATTAAAATACCTGTAAAGTCAAGGAGCAGAGAGGATGACAAAGTGAAGAACAGAAGAAATAAAAGGAAGTTAAGTCAAAAGAGGCAAAAAATGAAGAAGCATTTACCTGGTTTGTCAGGGAGGGTGACCCGTTGTATTTTGCCAAAAACATTCCTGGTTTTAGCACCAAATGCCTCAGCACATGGCAGCTGACCTCCCTCATAGTGAGTGGTCCCTGAGGGCAATGAAGAACTGTGATGCCCTTCATGACCTTGTTTTGGATGTTACACATCATCATGCCCTTCCTGACCTTTCTGGTAGCAAAGGTTTATTTTTCAAAGAGTTGCAGCATTTTTAAGTCTAAAATGTACCTCTTTGGAAATTACACCATCATTTCTGCTGTATTCCATTTTTTGCACAGAGAAACCCTGATACACTGTGGTATTGTCCAAGGTCCATGAACAGCAGGAGGCAAGGACTACTGGGGGCCTTCTTGGAGGCTGGCTGTCACGGGGAGAGAAATTGTCAATTAAATGCTCCTTTTGGGGAGGAAATGGAATCAAGGGCAAGGCCAGGCGAGGTGGCTCATGCCTGTAATCCCAGCCCTTTGGGAGGCAAAGGTGGGCAGATCATGAGGTCAGGAATTCGAGACCAGCCTGACCAACATGGTGAAACTCTTGTCTCTACTAAAAATGCAGTAGAATTAGCCAGGTGTGGTGGCATGTGCCTGTAATCCCAGCTACTCGAGAGGCTGAAGCAGGGGAATTGCTTGAACCAGGGAGGTGGAGGTTGCAGTGTCCAGCCTTGGGTGACAGAGTAAGACTATCTCAAAAATAAAATAAAGTAAAAACAATGGTGCACCACTTTCCTTAGACATTGTAATGAACAGATTGTGGATAAACAGAGGTACAGAGAGAGTTTGAGGTAGAGAGGAGGAGATTAAGTCAAACAACATTTACCAGCTATAGTAAAGGCTCATTAGTGTCTCCCTACAGTTAGGGATAAGGTAGTAACATGGTGCCAAGACTGGAAATCTTCAGGACAGGAGTGAATTCGGAAGGTGAACAGAATAAAGTACTGTGGGAACAGTGATGTTCCGTGAGCAGATTGTGTGTTCCTTACGGGCAGGGCCCTCCATAGCATCTAATGTAGGGCCTTATCCACAGGTATCTGATTATTTGACATTAACATTTTTGCAGTGTTATTATGTGTACTACTTATTTCAGTATGATTGGCAACATTTGCCTTTTGATTTCTAAGATCAAGACAATGAATTTCCTCTTAATCCCTCAGGAAGGCTATGAAATTTAAATTTATAGAGCATTCTACTTAGCCTGCTGCTTTGCATCTATCAGAGAATTAGACCCCCAGTTTCATGGAAATCACAGGAGGGACAAGGGGCTCAGATGGAGGAGTTGAAGGGTCCCAGCTATTTCTGCAGATGGTCTAGATATTTTGGCATCAGCTGCTTTTACTTAACCATCTGGCAGAATGTAAAGGCAGAATTTTGTTAAATATTGGAAAAGTTACTTGAAAACATGGTTCTAGAGATTTTGTCAGCAGCTTTTACATTCATGACTTGGTTCAGTGTAAGGCCCCATGTGTGTTTTTTGTTGTTGTTGTAAGGACTTAAGTCCTTTGTTGTGTTTGGATGAAATATGTGTAAAAATAACTAAAATGGCCAGATATATCTTATTTTACATTTATATGGGAAGAAATGTTGGAAACTACTTCATTTCTTCAACAGAAATTTCTCAGTGCAATTTTAGTTGGTGTTTTTCCTCCTGTGAACGGTTTTTAGGAGGGATATAAGTTATCATGGAATCACCCAGTTCTTGAGTGTTTGAATGAATGGCTTCTGCTGGAATTTAATTCTTCTTGGTGTGGATGTCTCACATTTTCCCAGCAGCTGGCTTTAACAAGGGAGGGCCTATCATGATTAACATGCCTTCTGATTCCTTGATTTAAGTAACACCTTTACTCCCGTGGATATACCTTTCATCTCTTGCCAATTTTTTTTTTTTTCTTTTTGAGATACCAGAACCTATTAAATGACATAGTACAGCTATTTCAGGACTTACATTTTCTCTTTTAAAAATATTTTTGTAAAGGTAATACCTGTACACAGAAGGGTTTGAAAATACAGAAAGCACCCTTTTTCATGAAGTTATTTTTGTGAAGTGGTATATCGCCTGCAATGGTAATAGCTGGGACCCCTTACTCACTACTCAGCAGGTACTATGCAGAGCTCCGAATGAGAAATTGTTGGCTTCTTGCAGATGATTGGGAGAGGAGACACCAGTACCCTTAGCTGACAGAGTGATAACCAGAAAATATTCTGGGGAAAACCAGGTGGAATTGCCAGCATATTCAGTTATATTTGGGGATGGCGAATTCTACAGTGAATTTTTCTGTTCAGAATCGTAATGCATTCACTTGCTAACTAACAATGCCATGCTCTCAGTCCTGAGAGGTGGCACACAATATTACTTTCAGGCTTGGTCATCAGGCAGGGCCTGGCAGGCATTGTGCTCCGTGTGAGTCAGTTGGAGTTTATTATGAGAATGTGGTAGCCTCCACAGTTATTACATTTATTTTAGAAAAGCGTCTTGTTTTGTTGTCAGAACATTTCAGCAGGTACCACAAAATCTCATATGGGAAAATGTATAAATTTTTCATGAATAAATTCCTTTCGGTATTGGTAATTTTCTTATCTATTTTAGTGTAAAAGAAAGCACTATCTTTTAAGTAGCTAGAAATGTCTGTGGCATATATGATACTTCATCTAAAGGAGTGCTGAAGACAGAGCTGATTCCTAATTGGGAATTAGCAAGAATGGAACGCTTTTTGATACTTAGCCCTGTTCTTCTCCCCAGTCTCTGCTTTGGAGTGATGGATTCTATAACTAACTGAAGCTTCTCCTTTCAGGTACCCACTGATGGCAATGCTGGCCTGCTGGCTGAACCCCAGATTGCCATGTTCTGTGGCAGACTGAACATGCACATGAATGTGCAGAATGGGAAGTGGGAGTCAGATCCATCAGGGACCAAAACCTGCATTGATACCAAGGAAGGCATCCTGCAATATTGCCAAGAAGTAAGTCCTGGCTGGTGGCCAGTAGTTCACATTGGACCACATGCATTCCTTTTTGAAAAATTTAACTTCTCGTATTTTGCATCAGTTTTTTAATGCTTACAGTAAAAATATTGGTTCCTAATGATTGACCATACCATTAACACATGTATTTGTATTACCCTACAATATACCTATAAATGTTTCTAAAATTATGATGTCATATATGACCATCACTAAACAGTAAAGTTTAGGATGTCTCAGCATATATTTATTTTTTCTCACTCTGTCACCCAGGTTGGAGTGCAGTGGCATGATTACGGCTTACTGCAGCTTTGACCTCCTGGGCTCCCATGATCCTCCCACCTCAGCCTCCCTAGTAGCTGGACTATAGGTGCATGCCACCAGGCCTGACTGATTTTTTTAATTTTTAGTATAGATAAGGGTCTCCTTTTGTTGGCCTGGCTAAAACTCCTGGGCTCAAGTGATCCTCTACATCGACTTCCCAAAGTACTGAGATTACAGGCATGAGCCACATGCCCAGCCCACCGCACTTCCTTTTATCTTTAGTATATGTCTCACCACAGCTCTACAGTCAAGGTCCTATGGTTAAAAGTGCTAGAATTATTTTTTTTTTCTGTTACCAGTTTGATATATTGTAGTTCATTTATATCTGTTTGTATTCTATTAGATTTTTTAGGTTTTTCCTTCCTTATTAATTTTACATTTTGACTATCCTGTTCTATAAAATGTTATACTCAGAAAGCTCACTTTTCACCCATTCTGTATTGATAAACATTTTCATTGTTCCTGATTCATTTTTTTTGGCAAAAGAAAATAAACATTTTTACTTCTTGTCCAAAAAGAAAAATAAAAAGTGCACTGTTCTAAACTTTGCTTTCTTTTTTTTAACTTAACTTTATATCCTATAAATCATGCCCTCCCAGTTTTTGGAGATCTTCATCTTTGTTTAATTCTTTGTCGTCTTTTTGCTGTTACTATACAGGCTGCTCCTTTCTTGTTCAATTTAAAATAGCTGGAGTTCCAGGCATTTTATCTCACACTTCTTAGATAGTTTATTTCTTCTAGGACATGTGACTGCATCTTAAGAACACTGGAAGAATTAGTCTTATGCTTGTTGGCAAAGCAAAATTCTTGACACTCATTATAAACAGCAGATAGCCTGGCAACATTTTCTTTTGTTGTAATCCTTTTTGTGCTAGAAATTTTTCTTTAGCCTCCTTGGATAATGAATGTTTATTGTTTAATTAACATTACTATTACTATTAAAATCTTTTTAATTTTAAATTATAAATACTAAAATTATTAAAAGGTCTAATTTGTTTTGATAGCACTCTGTTTAAGAAAAGACAATCTCTAATTAAAAGCAAAAGCATTTATAACATCACAATATATTACATATTAAGTAATTTTTATCTTGAAAGTAGTATGAACCATGATGTGAAATGATGAATAGCGGAAATCACTAATACTGAAGTTCATTATATGTGTTTTTACAGGAACGTTCTGTGTGCTGATTTACTAAGTATGGGTTGATAATAAATCAGCTTTTGCCTGGCTATGACTTTTATGAAGTATCCATTGTAGAAATAATACTCACATTCTATTAAAGAGTTCTTGTAGTACAATTTTGTAGATAAGTTATAAATTTTATAAATCAGTACTCTGTGCCTACTTACATGTTTTTGATACCATTTTATTTTTTGGATATACGCATACTGATTAGGTATTCTAAGTATTAAATCAACTTTTTTTAAAGGCTAGAATTAAAATTTAGTTTATAACATTGACCAAATTGTCCTTTTCTGGTAAATCGACTGTTTTGGTACACATGTCATAGTTTGCATCTAAGTTGTTCCTCCCTTAGTTTCACATATGAGTAAACAGATGTTTTCACATTTGTATGGTGGCCATGCAAAAGTTACTCTTCTTGACCCCAGAAGCACCCCTCTTTCCTGTTTCCCTTAGAGATCCTACTAATGCCTGGTTAGCTTTACTTTCTGTTTTAGCCCATTGCTTGTTCCAAGGTGTATTAGTCTGTTCTCATGTTGCTGTAATAAACTACCTGAGACTGGGTAATTTATAAAGGAAAGAGTTTTAATTGGTTCACAGTTCCAAAGGCTGTACAGGAAGCATGGCTCGGGAGGCCGCAGGAAACTTACAACCATGGCAGAAGGTGAAGGGGCAGCAGACACATCTTCGTATGGCTGGAGCAAGAAAGAGAAAGAGTATGAAGGGAGAGGCGCTACACACTTTGAAACAACCAGATCTCATGAGAACACTGTCATGGGACAGCACTGGAGGGAAGGTGCTTACCTATTAGAAACCACTCCCATGATCCAATCACTTCCCACCAGGCCCCACCTCCAACACTGGGGATTACAATTCAACATGAAATGTGGGTAGGGACACAGAGTCCAACTGTATCAAAAGATTAAGCTACAGAGTGGTTCTTCCAAGCCCTGGACTTTACCAGATTGTTGGTGGCCACCGTGAGTGGAAAGAATTAGCCCTTTGCTGTCACCTTCCTCTTGCAATTCTGGTATTATCTATCTTCCTCTGCCTACCACCCACCCACGGAAGTCTTGCAGGATGATATACACCAGCCAGATTCTTATACATTAGGCTCCATAAGTAAGAAAGGGCCAAAACATCATACCTTGTGAGCCATTTTAATGGATTTGGTCTTTATTTTGTAGCAACAGGAAGTCATCAGACTTTAGTTTTTCTAAGAAGAGGAGTGAGTGTAGATTTGCATTTAAACAAGTCACCCTTTTGCTTTGTCACTATGTCCCTACCATATATCTTCATTTTTCCAGAGACTGCCATGCTGCAGCCTCTAGCCCTGTGCTATCCAGTACTGGAGCTACTGGCCCCATGTGGCCAAATGTGGCTAGTGGAAACTGATGTGTGCTATAAGATAAATACCAATTCTCAAACATAAAATGTGAGAAAACCTGTAAAATGATCACGTTCATTTTTATATAGTTTCAACATTGAAATGGTTATGTTTTGAATATATTGTTAAATACATCATAAATGTTACTGAGTTGTAACTATGCAATTAAAATTGATTTCACTTGTTTCTTTTGACTTTGCATGTGGCAGAGAGGAAAACGGGATTCCATAGGCAGTTTGCATTCTGTTTCCATTGAACAGTGGTGTTCTCGGGCTATCCCAAGCCACCAGTGACTCTGGGCCATAAGGGTCTTAGATCCCATGATCTGGCAAGTGGGAGAGGGAGGTAGAAATGAGGAGTCCCTTCAAACCTTCCACCAGAAGTCCACTGCAAGTACAAGTCAGGGAACAAGGCTTGTTTTGGGCCCTTTTAAATACATCTTCCATTAAATACATTTTGATGTAAGATGATGATATGTCTTTCCAGAGCCCTGCCATGCCCTCTTCCTCCTCAATATGTCTCTGGGTACTAAGGGCACAATGATGAGAACCTCACAAGACCTATTATTTAAAGGAGGAGAAAAGCTTGTAGAATCATAATTTTAGCAATCTAAAAACTGACATGGTGACAATGACACTAACACCACCAGACCATCATTGATCATTCACAAAGGGTCAGCTACTACACTAAGTGCTTACACTCATTTTGCCCACTCAGTGACACCCGTGGGGAAGAACCCAAGGAAAGCACCTTGGGGAATTCACAACATTTAAGGCAGACAGAGAAACTGCACCATCCATGGAGATGAGCAGTGGCCAGAGAGATAGAATAGGAAGTAGTAGGTGTTATATGCTGGCAATCAAGCTATGTAAGTTTTTAAATGAAGGAAACAATAATAGTGCAAGCATGATGCGAACGGAAAGCAGTTGAAGTGTAATTTTTGGCAAAGTAAAATCGTGTCTGTCATGCAGACTGAACACATGTCAAATATTTTATTCAATTCATTAATAAGATGAATGGTAAGATGTTAAAACGTGTTCATTTCGACTTGGAAAGATTTAAAGTTCCTTCCCCAGCACACTTGATTTGCATGGCTATGAACAGGAATCATCTGGAATGATCTGGAATATCATGGAATTATTTCCATGGTACAGGAACATTTGCACAGCTATGAGATGTCTGCAGTATCCACTTAGCCCTTACAGAGTTGTAAGGGTGCAAAATAGTTTGTAAGGATGTAAGTAATAAGAGTATAAGAGTTTTAAGGATGTAAGTTGTAAAATAGCTTCTTTAGTAGCAAGTCAACCAGAGGAACATGCTGTAGAATCAGATAATCCTTTCCCTACCACCCTCAGGATTTGAAAGACAACACCTGCTTTTCACTGCTAAGACACCCAGAGTTATGACAAAAGACATTTCTGTTGTTTAAGCCATTCACAGTAAGGCAGCTTTGCATTTTGAGCTAAGACAAAGACTTACTGTGCTTATGTAGGCAAAAGCCCTACACACCCAAAGTGTTGTGAGAATTAACATTTCTAGAGATCGTGCCTTACAGTGGGTTTTATCCAACACTTAGCTCTGACCTAGAGCATGCTAGTCATTATTAGGCAATTGCTTCTGGATGGTCTGTTTCTGGCACAGAGAGTGGAGCAGTATGGGCAGAGGCTCTGTATTCATGTTATGCTGAGAAAGCCTCCCGTAAAATGGAGCCTGTGTTTTCCTTTTGCAGAGACCATTTTTTTCCATTGATAGAATTCTTTTGTTTTTTTTTTTTGATGGAATCTCACTCTGTCGCCCAGGCTAGAGTGCAGTGGCATGATCTCAGCCCATTGCAACCTCTGCCTCCTGGGTTCAAGTTCAAGTGATTTTTGTGCCTTAGTCTCCAGAGTAGCCAGGATGACAGGTGCATGCCACCACACCTGGCTAATTTTTGTATTTTGGTAGAGACGGGGTTTCACCATGTTGACGAAACTGGTGTTGAACTCCAGTGATTTACCCACCTCGGCCTCCCAAAGTGCTGAGATTACAGGCATGAGCCACCGTGCCCAACCTTCCATCAATAGAATTCTAAAGAGGTATTTTTTAGGCAAGAGTTGATGGAGTGCTGACCCATAGTCCAGATTTGTCTTCAGTTGATTTTTACTCATTTCAAATGCTGAGGCCATGATAACTCAATAGTAAAGTGATGAATCCATGGTATGGCTTAAAATATTTGGTTATAATATCACAAAGTGTGCTTCCGGAACACATTAAGCACACAAGATCCTTATCTTGTTCTTTTTGTTTAGTGTTTAGGGTAGTTTGTGTGAATCATAGATGACCGCAACAGAACTTCAGTTGTTATTTTTGCCTGGCAGTCTTTGGTAGAAAAAAGTGCCTTTCCTCTCTTCTATACTAGAAGCAAAAAGTGTCTCTCATAGCATCATGGAAACAACTCAAATATGACTACATCAATTATTCATCTTTTTTTTTTTTTGAGACAGTGCTACTCCATCAACCAGGCTGGAGTGCAGTGGTATGATCTTGGCTCACTGCAACCTTTGCCTACTGCGCTCAAGCAATTCTTGTGACTCAGCCTCCCAAGTAGCTGAGATTACAGACGCCTACCACCACGCCTGGCTAAATTTTTTATTTTTAGTAGAGGTGGGGTTTCACCATGCTGGCCAGACTGGTCTCGAGCTCCTGACCTCAAGTGATCCGCCCACCTTGGCCTCCCAAAGTGCTGGAATTACAGGCGTGAGCCACTGTGCCTGGCAGTTATTCATCATTTAATAGCATAAAGTGGCCACTTGCCTTAATGAACTATTACAGTACTGAAATTTTGGCCTGAGGAATTTATAAATATAAATAGAACAAAACAAAAATAATATTCCCCTTGAAACATATGCTAATACCTAGGGCTAAAAATTAGAATTGTTGGATTTTATTGTCCTGTTTTTTGGGATGAAATGAAGTTTTTAAAAAACATAGTTTTATTTAAACCAAAGGCTTTGGGAATCAAGAAGAATAAAGGAAGTGCTCTTCAATTCTGCATCTCAAGAATCTATTTCTTCCCAGATTTAATACAGGCGAATGTCGTCAATATTTACTGGGCACTGTTAGGATTTTGTGGCGTTGTTGCTGAGTTGCTGAGTACCATTCTTGGCCTATAAGGACCTTATAAATGTGTTAATACAATTAAATTGTGAAGAAAATTTAAACTGCCAAGGTAGAATGAGGTTACAAATTAGAGGGTCTTATTCTGGAGATAAGTGGGAGATTTTTAGCATGAATGTTTTCTGGCCAAGACACTTTTAGGAAAACTACCTTGTTTCCAAGAGTAGGTTAGACTGGGGAGAGAAGGAATTCAAATTACAAAATAATAGTGTGAAAAGCGTTGTGAGAGATTATCCTGTCCATCCTGTCACTCGTGATACCCTGAGGTGCTGTATTAAGGGCATCATTGCTCTTTGACACCTGAGCAGTCCAGGGAGGCTGCCTCTTGAATCTTTAGACCATGTCCTCACGGTCTTAAGCCTTGTCCTCACTTTATGGTGGAAAAACGAAGGCAAGTGTTGTAAAAGTTACGTATTGTCAGTTAAACAAGAAATTGGATGAGTCCCCATACTATTCTTCCTCTTTTAAAGACAGAAATTGAAACAGGCTCCTCCAGCCTCTGTGTTCCTATTAATAACATACAGTGCACTTCCTGGAGCTAGGGGCTTCCTAAAGGTGTTGCTGTCTCTGGTAGCTTACACTGTGGGGCAGGTCTCTGGAGGGAACTTTGAACAAGGTAAGCCTCAAATACAGCCAGAGATTTCCAATGGGGATCGTTAGACAGGTGAATGTGGCTTTGTTTATAATCTCTTATTGAATTATGAGTATATTCTCTTTTTCCTGTTTTCTTTTCCACCCTTTAACAATATCTGTTCTCTGCCACTTTAACCTTCTGTCTTTAAATGAACACTTGTTTGTCTGTAGTAATAGGATCAGCAAACAAAGGACAGCAGTGCCTGAACAAAGCAAAAACTGCTGTTAGATGAGTTGAGCAAAATCATTTCCTTTGCCCAACTTTCTACTCTAAAATACCTAACTGAACATGGGATTCTCAGACAAGAATGATTTCTCAACCTTTTTTTTTTCATTCTTTTTTTTTTTTTTTTTTTTTTGAGACAGAGTCTCACTCTGTTGCCAGGCACCAGGCTGGAGTGCTATGGCGCAATCTCAGCTCACTGCAACTTCCGCCTCCTTGGTTCAAGCAGTTCTCCTGCCTCAGCCTCCCAAGTAGCTGGGACTACAGGCATGTGCGGCCATGCCCAGCTAATTTTTGTGGGGTTTTTTTTTGAGTAGAAATAGGGTTTCACCATGTTGGCTAGGATGGTCTCGATCTCTTGACCTAGTGATCCGCCTGCCTCGGCCTCCCAAAGTGCTGGGATTACAGGCGTGAGCCACCGCGCCAGGCCTCTTTTTCATTCTATAGTATGTATGAAATTAAAATAAATAAAAAGCGAACAACAGAGGTGGTCTTTTTTTTTTATTATTTTTTATTTTTTTTTAAGAATGAAAGAAAGAGGAGATTTTTAGAAAAAGAGAGAAAAGGAGAAAGAAAGAAACAGCAAAAGAAAGAAAAAAAGAAAAAGAAAGAGAAGAGATTTTAGAAAAAGGAGAAAGAAACAGCAGAAGAAAGAAAAAAGAATGAAAGAGAAAGAAAGGAAGAGATTTTAGAAAAAGAGAAAAGGAGAAAGAAAGAAACAGCAAAAGAAAGGAAAAAAAAAAGAATGAAAGAGAGAAAGAAAGAGGAAGAGAAAGAGGGAGAGAGAATAGGATTCTTGTTTTATTGCCCAGGCTAGAATACAGTCTAAAAATGAGTATTAAAAACCTCTTTTATGCCAATAATTGTGTTTAACAATGGAGACAGGAAGGAATAGGGGATGAAAATAACAAATAAGCAGCCAACCAATATTTTATTTAAACCTGTGAAATGCTATGCAATTGCTGGGGAGTGATTTACTTCCAGTTATG
>PVKP010029026.1:0-29457 GCA_004027715.1 Plecturocebus donacophilus
GAATGTTCATTGCAGCACAGTTTACAATAGCAAAGACCTGGAACCAACCCAAATGCCCATCAATGATAGACTGGACAGGGAAAATGTGGCACATATACACCATGGAATATTATGCAGTCATCAAAAACGATGAGTTTGTGTCCTTTGTAGGGACATGGATGAACCTGGAAACCATCATTCTCAGCAAACTGACACAAGACACAAAATCAAACACCGCATGTTCTCACTCATAGGCAGGTGTTGAACAATGAGAACACATGAACACAGGGAGGGGAGCACTATACGCTGGGGTATGTTGGGGGAAAATAGGGGAGGGACTGTGGGTGGGGAGGGACAGTGGAGGGTGGGGAGTTGCGGGGAGATAGCATGGGGAGAAATGCCAGATATAGGTGAAGGGGAGGAAGGCAACAAATTACACTGCCACGTGTGTACCTATGCAACAATATTGTATGTTCTTCACATGTACCCCAAAACCTAAAATGCATTAAAAAAAAAAAGATAGCTTTTGTGTGATGACTTTCTCAAATGCTGATTGTTGTAGCAATGTATAAGGTGTCTGAATCAGCTCATTATCTTCTGTGGGGCTGAGAGTGCAGAAGTCTCAAGAAACTTATTTCATTACCTAGCACTATGCGCATATATCGGCAAGTTTTTTTTTTTTTTTTTTTTTTAATTTGGTTTTGCAGTTCATTCTCCTGTCAAATGGTGGTGCTTTTGAGTGAGAGCCAACTCTCTTTCGGATGCCAAAATGATGTTTGCAAATGCCCACCATGACGGGGATGGCAGAGAAAGCTCATGGTGAACATGGAGGTCTCTTCTGTGGAGGTTGGAAGGTGGCTGCACCAGTTCCTCATTTCGGAGAGGCAGAAAGGTGATCCAATTTTTTTATCATACTCTTGTCCTGGGGCTAGTGACCTTAGGTTCAGATGACATGGATTTTTATTTCCAGGCCACAATGCAACTGAAGTCCATGGCTACTGCCAAATTGGCCTTGGGGAGGAAGCTCTTCCTTCATCCCAAAACAGATAGCTCCACAGCTGGCCCTCACTCTGCTGCATGAATATTGCCACTCAGCATAGGGATGGGGAGATGGGCCCTGGCCTTGGCAAACCCTGGCCAGTGGGCATGCTTTCAGTGGGGCTGCAGTTGCCCTAAAAAATCCTAGAAAGGCTGATTTGTAAGTGCACCTGTGCCAAGCCCCAGTGTGAAAAGCTGTAGCTCACCATAGCAGTGGATGGAGGCAAGTGAGGGGCACAAGAAGACCTACTCTTCATGTCTATTCCCAGCCACTTGAGCCACTTGTCCACTAGGATGAAACCACTCTGCCCCTTCAGAGCTCAGCAATACAGCAAGTGGGAGGTGGGACTCTTAGTCTGGCAAGGGTGCACAATCTGATCCTGTCTCAAGAGGTGATTTGGCAGGGTGCAACCCCACTTCTCTGGAACAGCCTGTCCTGAAGTCTAGATCTCCAGGGATCCCACAGCTTCCCAGGGTCTCACCAGTCCTCTGTTTCTCTGTGGTTGCCACAGTATGAGAAGGTTCTGGGGAATGCTTGTGGGGGATATAGTAATATGGAGACACAGCAACTGAGATTCCCTGGACAGGACAGTGGAGTACAACAGGTGGAGTTCCTCGGAGATCTATCTGTAAAATACTTGCTGCCTTCTATTTCTGTGTGTCAGTTTCTTTGTGTGAATTCAACAGTTTCAAGAATTCTGCCTTCAGTATTCAACTCAAGCTGTAATCAATCTGGTGTCTGATGTCTCCAGTTAGCCATCTTGAAAAATGATATTTTTTGTCCTTGATTCTGTTGATGTGGCATATCACATTTATTGATTTGTGTATTTTGCACCATCCTTACATCCCAGGGAAAAAAATCACACTTGATCATGGTGCCTGATCCTTTTAATGTATTGCTGAATTTGTTTTACTATTATTTTGAGAAAATGTTTGCATCCATGTTTCAGGAAAATTAACCTCTAATTTTAATTTCTTGTAGTTTCCTTGTCTGGCTTTGATATTAGAATAATGCATAGAATTAGTTTGGAAATAGTTTATTCTCTTCAATTTTTTTTTGGTAAATGTTTGGGAAATATTGGTATTAATTCTTTCTTGAATGTTCAGTAGAATTTACCAGTGAAGCCATCAGGTCCTGCTCTTTTGTTATTAGATTTTTTTATTACTGATTCAATGTTCTTATTTCATTATTGTTTTCCTGAAAATTTCTATTTTTTTATGATTCATCTTGGTAGGCTGTATTTCTAGGAATTTACCATTTTCATCTAAGTACTTCTATTTGTTTGTATATAATTTCTCGTAATGGCCTCTTAAGATTCTTTGTATTTTTTTTTAATTGTACTTTAAATTCTAGGGTACATGTGCACATCTTGCAGGATTGTTGCATAGGTACACACATGCCATGGTGGTTTGCTGTCTCCATCCCTCCATCACCTACATCAGGCATTTCTCCCAATGTTATCCTTTCCCAACCTCCCAACCCTCTGCTGTCCCTCCCCACATAGACCCTAGTGTGTGATGTTCCCCTCCCTGTGCACATGTGTTCTCATTGTTCAACACCTGCCTATGAATGAGCCATATGGTGTTTGGTTTTCTGTTCTCATGTCAGTTTGCTAAGAATGATGGTTTCCAGATTCATCCATGTCACTGCAAGGGACACAAACTCATCCTTTTTATGGCTGCATAGTATTCCATGGTGTATATGTGCCACATTTTCTTTCTCCAGTCTATCACTGATGGGCATTGGTTGGTTCCAGGTTTTTGTTATTATAAACAGTGCCTCAGTGAACATACATGTGCATGTGTCTTTATAATAGAACAATTCATAATCCTTTGGGTATATATGCAGTAATGGGATTGCTGAGTCAAATGGAATTTCTATTTCTAGATCCTCGAGGAATTGCCACACTGTCTTCCATAATGGTGAACTAATTTACATTCCTATCAACAGTGTAAAAGTATTCCTATTTCTCCACATCCTCTCCAGCGTCTGTGGTCTCCCAACTTTTTTAATGATCTCCATTCTAACTGGCATGAGATGGTATATCAATTTGCATTTCTCCAATGACCAGTGATGAGGGACATTTTTTCGTACATTTATTGGCATCATAAATGCCTTCTCTTGAAATGTGTCTGTTCATATCTTTCACCCAGTTTTCAATGGGTTTGTTTGTTTGTTTTCTTGTAAGTCTGCTTTAGTTCTTTGTAGATTCTGGATATTAGCCCTTTGTCAGATGGGTAGATTGCAAATATTTTTTCCCATTCTGTTGGTTGCCAGTTCACTCTGATGATTGTTTCTTTTGCTGTACAGAAACTCTGAAGTTTAATTAGATCTCATTTGTCTATTTTGGCTTTTGTTGCCATTGCTTTCAGTGTTTTAGTCATGAAGTCCTTGCCTATGCCTATGTCGTGAATGGTTTTGCCTAGGTTTTCTTCTAGGGTTTTTATGGTGTTAGGTCTTATGTTACCAATCCCTCTGGAGTTAATTTTAGTGTAAGGTGTCAGGAAGGGGTCCAGTTTCTGCTTTTTGCACATTGCTACCTAGTTTTCCCAACATCATTTAATAAACAGGGAATCCTTTCCCCATTGCTTTTTTTCGCCAGGTTTGTCAAAGATCAGATGGTTGTAAATGCGTGGTGTTGCTCCGGAGGCCTCTGTTGTGTTCCATTGGTCTTTGTGTCTGTTTTGATACCAGTACCACGCTGTTTTGATTACAGTTGCCTTGTAGTATCGCTTGAAGTCCGGCAGTGTGATTCTGCCAGCTTTGTTCTTTTTCCTTAGGATTGTCTTGGCTATGCGGGCTCTTTTTTGATTCCATATGAAGTTTAAAGTGGTGTTTTCCAGTTCTGTGAAGAAGGTCATTTGTAGTTTGATGGGGATAATGTTAAATCTGTAAATTACTTTGGGCATTTCAAACATTTTCACAATATTGATTCTTCCTAACTATGAGCATGGAATGTATTTCCATCTGTTTGTGTCTTCTCTTATTTCCTTGAGCAGTGGTTTGTAGTTCTCCTTGAAGTGGTCCTTTACCTCTTTTGTTAATTGTATTCCTAGATATTTTATTCTTTTTGTAGCAATTGTGAATGGGAGTTTGCTCTTGATTTGGCTCTTTGCTTATCTGTTATTGGTATATAGGAATGCTTGTGATTACTACACATTGATTTTGTATCCTGAGACTTTGCTGAAGTTGCTTATCAGTTTAAGGAGAGTTTGGGCTGAGATAATGGGATCTTCTAAATATCCAGTCATGTCGTCTGCAAATAGAGACTATTTGACTTCCTCCTTTCCTAATTGAATACACTTTATTTCTTTTTCTTGCCTGACTGCTATGGCTAAAACTTCCAATACTATATTGAATAGGAGTGGAGAGAGACAGCATCCTTGTCTAGTGCCAGATTTCAAAGGGAATACTCCCAGTTTTTGCCCATTCAGTATGATATTGGCAGTGGGTTTGTCACAAATAGCTTTTATTATTTTGTGATACGTTCCTTTGATACCTAGTTTTTTGAGAGTTTTTAACATAAAGCGCTGTTGAATTTTGTCAAAGGCCTTCTCTCCATTTATTGAGATAATCATCTGGTTTTTGTCTTTGATTCTATTTATGTGGTGAAGTATGTTTATGGACTTGCATATGTTGAACCATCCTTGCATTGCTGGGGTGAAGCCTACTTGATCGTGATGGATAAGCTTTTTGATGTGCTGTTGCAATTAGTTTACCAGTATTTTATTGAAGATTTTTGCATCTGTGTTCATCATGGAGATTGTCCTGAAGTTTTCTTTTTTGTCGAGTCTCTGCCAGGTTTTGGTGTCAGGATGATGTTGGCCTCATAAAATGAGTTGGGAAGGATTGCCTCTCTTTGTATTGTTTGGAATAGTTTCAGAATGATTGGTATCAGCTCCTCTTTGTATGTCTGGTAGAATTTGGCTGTGAATCCGTCTGGACCTGGACTTTTTTTGCTTGGTAGGCTGTTAATTGCTGCCTCAACTTCAGCCCTGTTATTGGTCTATTCAAGGTTTCAACTTCTTCCTAGTTTAGTTTTAGGAGAGTGAAACTGTCCAGGAATTTGTCCATTTCTTCCAGGTTTACTGGTTTATGTGCACAGAGTTGTTTGTAGTAATCTCTGATAGTAGTTTGTATTTCTGTGGGATTGGTGATGATATTTCTTTTTTCATTTTTTATTGCATCTATTTGATTTTTCTTTCTTTTTTATTAAACTGGCTAGTTGTCTATTTTGTTGATTTTTCAAAAAACCAGCTCCTGGATTTATTGATTTTTTGAAGGATTTTTTTGTGTCTCTGTCTCCTTCATTTTGCTCTGATCTTAGTTATTTCTTGTCTTCTGCTAGCTTTTGTGTTTCTTTGATCTTGCTCCTCTAGCTCTTTCAATTTTGATGTAGAATGTCAATTTTATATCTTTCCTCGCTTCTCATGTGGGCATTTATTGTTATAAATTTCCCTCTAGACACTGCTATAAATGTGTCCCAGAGATTCTGGTACATTGTGTCTTTGTTCTTGTTGGTTTCTGCCTTCATTTCATTGTTTATCCAGTCAACACTGAGGAGCCAGTTGTTCAGTTTCCATGAAGTTGTGCAGTTTTGAGTTAGTTTCTTAATCCTGAGATCTAATTTGATTGCACTGTGGTCTGAGACTGTTATGATTTCCATTCTTTTGCATTTGCTGAGGAGTGATTTACTTCCAATTATGTGGTCAATTTTAGAGTGAGTATGATGTGGTGCTGAGAAGAATGCATATTCTGTGGCTGTGGGGTGGAGAGTTCTATAGATGTCTATTAGGTCTGCTTGTTACAGTTCTGTGTTCAAGTCCTGAATATCCTTATTGATTTTCTGTGTTGTTGATTTGTCTAATATTGACAGTGGAGTGTTATAGTCTCCCACTATAATTGTGTAGGAGTCTGAGTCTCTTTGTGGGTCATAAAAACTTGCTTTATGTATCTGGGTGCTCCTGCATTGGGTGCATATATATTTAAGATAGCTCTTCTTGTTGTATTGACCCTTTCAGCATTATGTAGTGTCCTTCTTTGTCTCTTTTGATCTTTGTTGGTTTAAAGTCTATTTTATCAGAGACTAAAATTGCAACCTTTGCTTTTGTTTCCTCTCCATTTGCTTGGCGGATCTTCTTCCATCTCTTTATTTTGAGTCTATGTGCGTCTTTGTGTGTGAGATGGGTCTTCTGAATACAGCACACTGATGGGTTTTGACTTTTTACCCAGTTTGCCAATCTGTGTCTTTTGATTGGGACATTTAGACCTTTTACATTTAATTTTAATATTGTTATGTGTGAATTTGATCCTGCCATTTTGTTACTGGTTGTTTGTTCGGCCCATTGGTTGACACAGTTTCCTCATTGCATCATTGGTCTTTACCATTTGGTTCATTTTGCAGTGGCTGGTACTGGATGTTTTTTCCTGTGTTTAGTGCTTCCCTCAGGAGCTCTTGTAGGGCAGGTCTCGTGGTGACAAAATCTCTCAGTAATTACTTGTCCATAAAGGATTTTATTTTTCCTTCATTTATGAAGCTTAGTTTGGCTAGATATGAGATTCTGGGTTGAAAGTTCTTTTCTTTAAGGATGTTGAATATTGGCCCCCACTCTCTCCTGTCTTGTAGGGTTTCTGCCAAGAGATCAGTTGTGAGTCTGATGGGCTTTCCTTTGTGGGTGACTCAACCTTTCTGGCTTCCCTTAGCATTTTTTCCTTTGTTGCAACCCTCGTGAATCTAACAATTATGTGACTTGGGGTTGCTTTTCTTGAGGAGTATCTCTGTGGTGTTCTTTGTATTTCCTGTTTTTGAATGTTGTCCTGCTTTGCTAAGTTGGGGAAGTTCTCCTGGATAATATCCTGAAGAGTGTTTTCCAGCTTGGATTCATTTTCCTTGTCCTCTTCAGGTACACTGATCAAGTGTAGATTAGGTCTTTTCGCATAATCCCATGTTTCTTGGAGGCTTTGTTTATTTCTTTTCACTCTTTTTTTCTCTTTTCTTGCCTTCTCTTTTTATTTCACTGAGTTGATCTTTGATCTCTGATATCCTTTATTCTGCTTGATCGATTTCACTATTGAAACTTGTGTGATTTACAAAGTTCTCATGCTATGTTTTTCAGCTCCATCAAGTTGTTTATGTTCTTCTCTAGGCTGGTTATTCTAGTTAGCATTTCATCTAATCTTTTTTCAAGGTTCTTAATTTCTTTGCCTTGGGTAAAAACTTGTTCTTTTAGCTCAGAGAAGTTTGTTATTACCCATCTTCTGAAGCCTGCTTCTGTCAGCTCATCAAAATCGTTTTCTGACCTGTTTTGCTGCCACACTGGTGAATCGTTGTGATCTCTCTGTGGAGGAGAGGCATTCTGAACTTTGATGTTTTGGTCGTTTTTGCACTACTTTCTTTCCATCTTCTCTGAGTGGACATCCTTTCTGTTAAAATTGGGGTAAGTTCTCCTGTGTGAGGCTTTTAAAAAAAAAAAAAAAACACAGGTGTCAGTGTGCAGCTTGAGACAGTCTGTCCATTGTCTGCCTGCGGAGGCGCTGCTGGGCTGCCTTGGTTTCAGCCCCGCTACTGTTTATTCTTTGCCTGATCTCCATGCTGGTGGGGTGAGCCCCGCCTTCCCAATGGCAGGCTCTTTCCCTCTGCTGAGCCACTGCTCCCGGATGGAGAGTGTGTTAACTGTGAAACTCTCCTGGGAGAGGGACTCCGGTTACTGGATCTTGTCGGGGAGGGGCCTGTCTGGTCCCCTCCTCCCCGCTTTCAACATTCCCTTCTGTGGGATGGGCAGTCCTTTTGCAAGCTTTCTCGGTATTAGTTCAAATCTCCGCCCTGGTCTGCGCTGACAAGGCTCTGGTCTGGCCAGGACTGCTGGCCTGGGCTGTCGCCCAGGTCTGCAACTCCAGGTGGTTCTCAGCAAGGTGGGGTTTCCCTGGTCTGTGTGCTGCTGAAGTTTCAGAGTGAATATGTGCTTTTGTACACTTTCCTACAAATGTTGAAAATTCACAAAGTATACTTTTATGAAAATGTGCTTCACTAACACCTGTAAAAACTAAAGTTAAAACAAAAACAGGTACTGTGCTCTTTGCTTAGCACTGCTGATGAATGCCTCACGCTTCTTAAATAGGAGGAATTTTAGATCTCTCTTTGGATTTAGACAAAAAAGAACATATTTTGTATATTATGTTTCCTAGGAGAGTCCCAATTATTAATCAACCTCTAATTATGTGATGATTTTCTGTCTCCTGACATAAATATGTCTCTGGATGTGGCAGCTGGATATAAAGTAAGTTGTGGAGATTTAACTGGTTTTGAAAAATATTGGTGCATATTAACTATTGACTAATAAGGACCTCCCAGGTTAGATATTGACTAACAGCACCTCTAGTCTCTGATGACATTTTGAGGTTGTAGTTTTACTAAGGAATGTGGTCTGGTAAAGATTTTTTATTTAGACAATTGTCTATTGTTTACATTCCTAACTTCTTTTCAATACTTCTTTGAAAACATAGAAAATATCACTGTAAGTATCTAACATAAATAAAGCACTTATAAGCAAACATTGGATCTAGATATTCAAGTGTGAACGTGTAGAAGAATGTGTTGTGGTTGGCATGATCCTTAGTTCTCTGAAACTTTGTAACTTTTTGAGTGATTACTAATATTGCTCTACTTCTAAATAAGTTAGGAAAGGTTTCTTGGACAAGACTTAGCATGATTCAAGGTATGAGTACATAAGGAACATTTGAAACCAAAGGACGACAAATTAGAATTTATGTGAGGAGACCTATACACTGAAATGACTGTACCTTCTCTGGCTTTTTCTGTGCCATTCCTTTCCTGTCATTTGAGTTCAAGATAGATCTCTAGAACTTCCTGAATTAACTCACCCATCTCTGTAAACCACCACATCATACTATTTACCCAGCTATTCATCTCAACTTACTTTTGAAATTGTGTTCCATAATTGAAATGTTATTTGATTACATAATTACAAAGTGTCTAATGTCAGGAGTTTCATAAGTTATGCAACATGTGTTCCCTAGATGCATTATTCTATAATCTGTGGGTCTTCCAGATCTTTAATGTTGAATGTCATGTCATAACCCATATATATACACAACTCTGGCGTGGTTTTACCAACCACTCAGTGCATTAAAAACATTTTAAAAAATGCTTTGTTTCTGTTACAATTTTTTTAATCTGATAAATAATTTCTTGAATAAATTCAAAATTAAAAATCTGTAAAGGAGAATTTCACTAAGATAAATAGAGGGGTAACAGAAGGAAATTTAATTAAAATGAAGAACTCAACTTGTAAATAGTGAAAAATTTGCCAACCTTCCAGTCACACTTAGTAAACGACTCTTGATTCATCCACTCATTATGAATTTTTACACAATCATTATGAACTTTTGAAAATTAGGTAATTTATGTCACTGCCACTAAAATCTATTTTTAAGGAAAGCATAAAATAATATTTAAACAATTCATATAAGTTAAATAGAAACATGATACACAACTATGTGTATGTGTATAGACAGATTTAAATTATGTAGAGAAAAACATACTGTATATAGGAAAATAACAGGAGTTTTCATGGTTGATGTATCTATATTTATTATTTTCGTTTTCTAAATTTTCTTTATAATATAGATAATGTAACATATGCTGTATTATATACATTTTTTTGAGGCAGTGTCTTACTCTGTTGCCCAGGCTGGGGTGCTGTGACACTATCACGGCTCACTGCAGCTTTGATCTCCCAGGCTCAAGTGACCCTCCTATCTGTTTCCCAAGTAGCTGAGTTTACAGGTGTGTGCCATAATGCCAGACTAATTTTTTTAAAAAAATTGTAGATGGGCTCTCCCTCTGTTGCTCAGGCTGGTCTCAAACTCCTGGGCTCAAGTGATCTTCCCACCTGGGCCTCACAAAGTGATGGGATTAAAGGAGGGAGCTACCACACCTGGCTCTGTAATATATGTTACAGTATTTATAATATATATATTAATACAGGTATAAATCTATATTTATATAGTCAAATAAAAAATCTGTTCATTGTAACAAATTATATCTAAATTACCTAATGTGACTTTTCATTATTATTATTTGAAATAATAGTACCTCATTAAATGTGAATGAAAATTGTTATTGAACAAAATTCATTTACATTACCTAGGGCTACACGAAAGGGATAATTTGATGAGTGTGGAATAAGGTAAAAAGCTATTAAAAATTACATAATATTGATTTTTCATGCATGTGTGTTTGATTGAAAAGGGGACTGTTACTACCTGCCTGTTGGTGTCTTCTAAATCTTTCTGTCTTACATCTGATGGTGACACTTTATGATTTAACACCCATTTGAGGACAAAAGTGACCTCAGGTCTTTCAGCCCAAATGGAGAGTGACAAAAATCTTCCCCAGGTTCTCTATCCATGTCTCTGCTTTTTTTCTTATTTCTCTTTCAAGTCTTTTCTTCCCTACTGTGTGTACCCTCTGCTGTCAAAGTCTGAGGCTGACAGTGGTCAGGCTACTCCTTTATTCTAAACGTTTATCAGTTTCTCACTGTCCACAAAATAGTGCTTAATCTCGTCATTCAAAAATCCAGAGTCCTAAATTTTCTGACCCCAATTCGCCTTCCCAATTTTATTTTCCAGCACTCTATTTAATTTCTACTCTCCTGGCAAATTGGAATTCCTTAATGTTTTTCATATATTTTATTTTTGCCTCCATGTCCAGCATGTCCAGAAATGTTTTATGCTATCATTTTCACATGCTCAAATTCTAGTGAATTTTAAGGGTTAGTTAAATTTCTCCCCAAATTACCAACACACATGCACATGTGTGCGTGTGCACACACACACATACATACATACATACACACTCTGTTGTCCAAACTACCATACCTTTTCCTTATTCTCTTAAAAATGTACTATTTATCTCATATTGTACTCATTTAAACCAAAGTGAGTTGTCTCTAGATTAAATTTTAATTTTCTTAAGTTCAAACAAGTTTCTCATTGATTCTTGTATCCCCAGAAAAAAATATGTAATGATGTATAAAGTAAAAGATAGGAAACACATTTGTGATAAAAATGATTAACTTTAGATTTGCATTCTTACCTAAATAGATTATTGTTGTGTTGAACCACCAGGAAAAAATTTTGATTTTTGAAGAGGTCGTATTTTACCTAAGCCAGCTTTATCATTATGTACGTGTATATGCAAACAAAGTCACACACACACACACACACTATTGCAGAGTGTGGGAGTGACTGATTTTGCTTTAAATAACATCAAGCTAGGCAGCTATGTTCTAGTTTTTAAAAATTTTAGGCAGTAATAGGAAGAAATAAAAAGACTATTTTATATTTTCAGTTGTTCATTTGCTTTGGCTTTTATAAGAAGGAGACAATTGCAATTTAATATCTTCATTAATCAACTTTCAGGTCAGCCTCACCATGTGCTGCATTCGTTTAAATTTATTGCCCAGCAAGCTAGCAGTTTCAAGAGTGTTAGCATTGTCAATCAGTCCACCTGTGTGATATGAAAGAAGCAATGAATACCATTTTTAGGGCATCTCCTTTCCTGTACAGTTTCAGTTTATTAAAGCCATTTGCTTCCCTCATGAAATCATAATGAACCAGATTTTCACACTCTTTATCTACTAAAATTGGCCCATAGAGCTTTTTAAAGAAGGTAAATTTAGCAAGGTGAAAATGAAAGCATTGTGTATTTTAAGTCTTTAAATTAAATCTGTAATATGAACTTCATGAAGTTAAAGTATGATTTTCAGTTGAAAGAAAGAAGGTCCTGGAATAAAAATGGAATGAAGTCCACAAAAGAGGGAGTGGTTAGATTGAGCCATGAAGAGAAATAAGGGGAAAATAATAGAATTGGTTTGGGGTTAGTCAATAAAATAACTAAACAGACGATACAATCAAGACTTCTAGATAGTGAAAGGAAGAAAGAAGATCAGTGAATAATGTCAATAGAAAGACAACCAGTGGAGAAAAAAATAACAAAATAAAAATTTTAAAATCTTACAAAACATAGTGTTTCATGGGCTTTATAAAGACGCAGAAAAAATATATCCAAGGTTTAGAACTGAGATTCGCTTTTTAATTTTGTTCTTTAAAAGAAGAATTAAAATTATCATTCACCTCAGTCACTTCAAAATTTAATGATATCACCAAAGAAGTAAATACTATAGCATATGCATTAATGAACTTAAAATTCTTTAAAAGATTTTTTCACCAAATATAAGTCCTAAAAAGTCTCTATCATACAAGAATAAGAAAAACAGAAGCTGAAGTAACCCTAAAACCTAAGCGTCTGTTTAAATAATTCTAAAAACAACATTCTGTTGTTGTTTTTTAAATTGTTTACCCTGTAGTAACCTGCCATATTTAGATTCAAAATAGAGAAATAATTTTATTAAGGACTAGTAATTAGTTTTCTTTACTATTTACTGTGCAAGTTCCTCTGAATTTTTCTCTCTATTTTTTCTTTTCATAAAAAGATGACTAGGAAGGTCATTTTCCCACTTTGAACAGATGGATGAAATAATTGAGTGATATTGAATGCTGTACATAGTGGTTAATCTAGCAAAATGGATTTATTATTTATTTTTACAGGGCTAAGGGGCATAATGTTATTTCATTGCTTTTGTTTCTGGAAACTAAAGTGTTTAAATATTTAGAACAAGTCAAAGTAGGCACTGATCAAAGTGTTGAAAAGCCATGAGTCATGTTCCCTGTTCTGTGAGGTTTCCAATTAAGAGATCTTTTATTTCTTGGGATCTAATATACCCAATTTCATTTTATGTCAACAAATCATGCTTCAATGATTTTAGTATGATTATGGCATATTGGATTTAGAAATGTAAACTAGATGAACTGACAAGAAAGTATTCTACCAAAAACAAATTATTACAAAGAACCCATGTAACTGCTCTGGGTTGCAATTTCCCAGGATAACTATTTCTTTTTGGCAGAAAAATTTTAAAAAATACATAAACAGGATATTTTTGAGCACTCATGGCATTTCTTTAGTCAAAAATCTCCTGTGAAAGTTAGGCTTGTCTTGCAAAGTTATTCCTGAAGCAAATTCACTTAAAGGGCAGCATGACTTAGTATAAACAGTTATGAGTAATGCTGGGTGAGGTCATAATTTTTAAGCACTTAAGGTTTTTGTTGAATCCAGTGAGTTTGACAAAATATACTCTAGAAAGAAGTCAAACTAACATGCTACATTAAAAGGGCTTTAAACTTCTTACATATTTATTAATATTGATGACTTTCACACTTTGGATTTTGAAGGAAATCTCTCAGGTAACAGGCATCGTGGCAGCACTCAGAATTACAGATGAGGGTTCAAGACTTTTGTGATTTTGGTTCAGTCATTTCCTCCAGAGGTCAGTTTCTTGTATTATAAAATGAGGAAGTTGAGGCAGTTGACACATAAGGTCTCGTACAGGCCTATACATCTAAAATTCAAGTTGTTTTACCTATGAATATGTTTTAAAGCAATTTTAATAAACTTTTAATTTTACCATAAATGCAAATTTACAGAAAAATCGTGAAGATAGTATATCCTGTTACTCCTGCTGTTCACGTCTTACATTGGTATATTTGTCATAATTAATGAAGCAATTGTTACATTATTATTAACTGAAATTCGTACTTTAATTAGATTTCCTTTATTTTTACCTAATGTTCATTTTATATTCCAGAATTTCATCCAGGATATCATATTACATTTAGTTGTCATATCTCCTTAGGCTCTCTTGACTGTTACAACTTCTCAGACTTCCTTGTTTTTTATTTGTTTTTTTTTTAATTTTTAAACTTTAAATTTTTTAAAAATAATTATTTATACATAGTAGGTATATATATTTTGCAGCACTGTTTACAATAGCTAAGATTTGGAAGCAACCTAAGTGTCCACTAATAGATGAGTGAATAAATAAAATGTGGTACATTCACACAATGGAGTACTATTCAGTCATAAAAAATGAGATCCAGTCATTTACAAAGACATGGATGGAACTGGTGAGCATTATATTAAGTGAAATAACCCAGACACAGAAAGACTTTCTTATTTTTTATGACATTGACAGTTTTGAGAAGTATGGGCTAGGTATTTCATTGAACTTTTCTCTGTTGGAATTTGTATAATATATTTTTTATGCCTGTTTTTTATCATATCACATCAAAGGTACATACTGTCAACATGATTTATCACTGATGATGTTGGCTTTGATGACCTGGCTGAGATAGTGTCTTTCAGATTTCTCTCACTGTAAAGTTACTCTCTTTTCTTCCCCCTTCCTATGTTCTGCTCTTTGGAGGAAGTTATTATGTGCTGCTAATATATAAGAAGTAGAGAGTCATGGTCTATCTTCTTGAGGATGCAGTATCTACATAATTTTTTTGCAATTCTAGTGATTATAATTAGGTCTCAGTTTTAGCTTGTGCCTCTGAAGTGTGAACTTTACAAGTGCGTTTAGTCCTCTACCCTACCTCAGGTGGGACAAAATCACTAGAGTGGACTGAAACTGGGTCTTTTCCTTCCCCCTGGTTGGTTAGCTCTGATAAACTCTAATAGGTTAGGCACTTGTAAAATAGTTTCTCTTGAGGATAGATAGGCCTTCTTAACAACAGACCGTTCTGGTGTGTTTCAAAATGGTTTCTTTCTCCTTCACCCCTGTGTTATGGAGGAATAAAGGGATTTTTCTGCACTGTGCACTGGGAGAACTAAGTTGAACTCCTGGAGGTAAAACTCATAAAAGTGTGGGGGCTTCCTATCACTTCCCCCCAACTTGGAGTTTTTAACCCTGAGACTTGTCTACACCGAGCTTCTAGCAATCAACTACAGTTTAGGTTTTTCTACTCTGGTTCTGGTTCCCATGGATGTTTCTGCTTCAATAAGCCATGATTTCCTGTATGCACCTGTCTGTCAATCCAATATTGGGGTCAGTGATTTGCATGACACCTGAAATTCTCTGACAGCTCTAGGACAAGTTGTTGATTTTTTAGCTTGTTCAGCCTTTTACCTGTTAGGATAAAGTAACAACATCCAAGTTCCTTACATGATGGGCCCAAGTTGAATGTTTGAAAAACATTTAACATTTCTTTTAGGCAAAAATTCCCTCAGTTTCACTTATCTGACAAGATTTGTATTTCTCCTTAACTTTTGAGGGATAATTTCACTGGGTGTAGACTTATGACTTGGTGGTTCTTATCTCTCTATATTAAAGATTTTGTCATACTCCCTTCATCTTTGCATTTTTTTAATGAGAAGTATACTGTTTTTCTTATCCCCGTTCCTCTAGAAATCAAGTACTTTATTTTCTCTTGAGCCTCTCTGATTTTTTTTTTGTCCTGCGTTTTCTATGGCTTGAATATGATATGTCTAAGTATATGTGTCTGTGTTTTTGTGTTTGTTTTTTATTTCTACTTCTCTGAGCTTCCAAAATCTGTAATTTGGTGTTTGGCGTTAATTTTGGAAGGTTCTCAACTAATTTCTTCAAATTTTCTTCGGGTTCAGTTTTTCTTTTTCCTTCTGACATTTCGATTAGACATATATTTTAACTTTTGATATTATCTCACAGTTGTTGGACTGTCTGTTCTTTTAAAATTCTTTTTCTGTTCATTTTATTTTGGGAAGTTTCAACTGATTTATCTTCAAGCTCACTCTTTATTTCCCTGGCTGTGTTAAGCACACTGATGAGCCCATCAAAGGCAGTATTCATTTATTTTACTATGTTTTTACTTCTAGCATTTCCTTTTGACTCTTTTTTAGGATTCCATATCTCAATTTATTTTTACCTATCTACTCTTGAATATTATCTACTGTTTTCATTAAAGCCTTTACCATAATAATTACTACTATTTTAAATGCCCAGTCTGATAATTTCAATACCTATCCCAGTCACTAGTCTAATTCTGATGATTCTTTGATCCATCAGATAGCATTTTTATTGCCTCTGACATTCCTTATAGTTTTTTGGTGATACAGACATGTATCAGGTAATGCAAATTAAAGTAAATAGGGCCTTTGTGTGAGGATTTATGATAATCTGGCTAGGAACTGGGCTGTGTTTAGCACATGCTATAGTTACAGTTGCCAGATGCTTCATGTTCTTCTAGTGCCCTTGTAGTTGTCTTCTTTTACATTGAGTTCCTCTGAGTGCCTCTAGTCAGAGGGAGTCTGTGTTGCAGCCCTTTTAGATGTAAGCTACTGTTATTTTACTGAATTTGTATTTGTGTGGTGGTAAGGTGCCAGAGAGTATGAGCACCACATAATCTTGTAATTAAATCTGTCTTTTAGTGGGTTTGTATCCCTGGGCTGTGATGGTCACAAGTGTTTCTCTGATGGTATAGAGTAATTTTCATTAGACTCTCACTCCTTTCCCAAACTGCAGTGCTCTCAATCAATGTCCTTGAAGCCTTTGCCTTTGTTGACTAGGTATTTCCCCTCTTAGGTGAAATGTAAGGGTTAGTGGGCTGGAGCAAGAGAAATTTCCTTCTCCAAGCTGGGATAAAGTTCCACATAGTCTTTTCTTCTGAAGAGTATGCCTTTATTATGGAGAATGCTCTGAATGTATTTCACAATGATTCATTTTCCCCTCTACTTTATAAGCCATAAGGGAATTTTTTCAGGTCGTCACCATCAGAATCTGGTAGAGTTCCTGGAGGTTAAGCCTATTAAAGTGTGGGCCACTTCTAAGACTCTTTCTCACTCTTAAGATAGTCTACTCTCAAGCAATTCATCAAAAATTACCATTTAAGTGCTTCTTTGTTTAGCACTTTAACAGCTTCTGCTCCAGATAAGCAGACATTGGTTGCTATATATCTCTGGTGCATCTCTTTTCCTAAATTTCAAGATGATAGTTTGTCTTGCAATTCCAGCTTTCTGATGGGTCTGAGAGAAGACATTGATTTTAAGTTTGTCCCATTTTCTCTTATTGAAATGACAATAGTGATAGCCTCTAAGCTTCTAAAACCAAAACCAGAAGTCTAGCTTGCCATAATCGTAAGACATGGAAGAGAAAGATTGTTAGTAATTTATAAAGAAAACCAAGGTTTTAAAGTTAACAAAAAGGTACTGTTTAGTACTAAACTAAGATGCATATGTTAAAACAACTAAACAGTAGTCTCTTAATTAATAATTAAAACCTATTTTTGAAAGAGAGAAACAGAGACAGAGACAAAGAAACAGAGAGAGAGAGAAAGAAAGAGTGAGAGAATTTAACATAGCAGTATTCCTCCGATCTAAGTATGAATTGTTTTGATTCAAGTCCTCTTTTCCTGTTACCTTTGAAATGACTGTATAATTATGTCACTTTTTGGACTCCTGAGAAGAAAAATTTAATAAACTTGAATACACTTGGCCATTTTGAATTAGAGCATATTCTCAAGTCCTAATTTGGAAGGTATCATATCAAATAACATGTGAGCTTTAATTGTTAATTAGCTTTGACTACACCACACTTATCTACTCCCAAAAAATAGGAGCCCTGGATATTAAAAATTTCAAATAAATACTTCATGGAATTCTGATGATGTAAATGAAGTCATAAGATGATTATATAAGTAAATATTTTCTTTTTATTAGTTTAACAAATCATTCCAATTACATTGAATTAAATGAATACATGTTCTGACATTTCAGCAACCTGCATGATGTCACTGCTATATAGCACTATGATTTTCATATTACTCTTGAGACACTGTCCTGAGTATATATAGTCATGTGATAGCATGGTAAGTATTACAATGCGTATGCCTATGTGCCTATGTTATGATGTTTACGATGGTCTACTGGTCTTCGTAACGGAGTCTGAAAAATTTCAGGTTTGTGAAAGGAGCATTAAAATTTTTCTCTGGATAGTATGCTAATGCATCTAAGATACTTATTTTGTATATTTTTTCAACTTTATCTTATTCTGAAATAAGAATCAGCAGGTATATGTGCAGATTTGTTACAAAGGTATATTTCTTGAAGTTGAGGTTTGGAATAAACATGAATCTATCAGCCAAGTAGTTAGCATAGTGCCCAATAGGTAGTTTTTCAATTCTTTCCTTCCTCCTTCCCTTCTCCCTCTTGTATTCCCCAATGTCTATTTTTCTCATCTTTATGCCCATGGGTACCCACTGTTTAGCTCCCACTTATGAGAGCATGTGGTATTTGGTTTTCTGTTTCTGCATTAGTTCAGTTAGGATAATGACTTTCCGCTACATCCACGTTGCTGCAAAGAACATGATTTCATTGTTTTTATGGCTGTATAGTATTCCATGGTGTATATGTACCACATGTTCTTTATCCAGCCCACCATTGATGGGCACCTGAGTTGATTCTATGTCTTTGCTATTGTAAATAGCACTGTGGTGAACATATAGGTGGATGTGTCTTTTTGGTAGAACAGTTTATTTTCCTTTGGGTATATCCAGTAATAGAATTGCCTGGGTCGAATCATAGTTCAACTCTTAGTTTACTGAAAATCTCCAGACTGCTCTCTACAGTGGCTGAACTGATTTACATTCCTACCAACAGTGTCTAAGTGCTCCCTTTTCTCCACAGTCATTCCAACATCTGTTATTTTTTTTTTATTTTTTAACAAAAGCCATTCTGACTGGTGTGAGATGCTATTTCATTGTGATTTTGATTGCATTTCTCTGATGGATAGTGATGATGAGTATTTGTTCCTATGATTGTTGGCCACTTGCATAATTTCTTTCGAGCTGTAGACACATCTCATGTCCTTGTCCACTTTTTAATGGGGTAATTTTTTCTGGCTTATTGATTTGTTTAAGTTTCTTATATATTCTGGATATTAGACCTTTGTCAGATGCATAATTTGCTAATATTTTCTCCCGTTATATAGGTTGTCAGTTTGCTCTGCTGATTGCTTTTTGCTGCACGGAAGCTTTTTAGTTTAATTAGATCCTGCTTGTCAATGTTTTTGCTGTAATTGCTTTTGAGGATTTCTCCATAAATTATTTGTCAAGGCTGATATTGAGAAGGGTATTTCCTAGCTTTTCACCTGGAATGTTTATACTTTATAATGTTTTGTTTAAGTCTTTAATTCATATTCAGTTAATATTTGTGTATGGTGATAGGTTGGGGTCCAGTTTCAGTCTTCTGCATGTGGACAGTCAGTTATACCAGCACCATATATTAAATAGGAAGTCATTTCCCTATTGCTCATTTTTATTGACCTTGTCTAAGGTCAGATGGTTGTAGGTATGAGACTTTATTTCTGAGTCCTTTATTCTGTTTCATTGGTCTGTTTCATTGTGTCTGTTTTTCTACCAGTCCCATGCTGTTTTGGTTACTGTAGTCTCATAGTATAGTTTGAAGTTGGGTGATGTGATGCTTCTGGCTTTGTTCTTTTGCTTAGTGTTGCTTTGGTGATTTGGGCTATTTTTTGGTTCCCTATAAATTTAAGAATAGTTTTTTTTCCAGTTCTGCCAGGAAACACGTGTTTAAACAAACCCTCCAGGTGATTCTGATTATTTTTTAATTTCAGAAGTCTCTTAAATTATAGAGATCCAAAATAGAAACAATTTCTAAGAATTCAAAAGACCAAAGGTATATTAGTGTTAAGTCAGATTGTTTCTTAATCTTCTGAATCCTGTTTCTTTCCTCTTCTTTCAAAAGTTTCTGTTATTTCAGCAGTATGATTCCTTTTCCATTAGAAGTGGCCACTGCTAAAAGTTGAGTGTAACTATTTAAGCACTCAACAAATTCTTGCTTCAAAAGTTATGTTTAATTTGAGAGCAGATTAATAATTCACATTCAATTACTTTAAAATTGTCTCAACTTAGCCCTGATTAAATCATTCCAAGTAGTATTTTATGATCAATAGAGGGAAAAGAAAGGATTTATGTATGTCTGCTAAGTTTAAGGTCCATTAAAATGTAAACATTACAGCATGATCTTAAATATGGTATCAAATGTGTACTTACTTTAGCTTTTATTGTCCTGCCTACTACTAAAAGGGGAAAATAATTAGTGTTGTTTCTAGTATTCTCCTGTGCTAATTTGTAACATAAAAAGAAAGTAATAAAATTGTTTTAAGAAACAACATAAAAAAAGTCTAAAGGGGATAAAGGAATATGAAAAGATAAGGATTATGAAAGGGGTGAATTGTGTCAGATGACATTGGAGAGACTTTTTCAGGTAGAGCAGTAAGAAGAAACTAAGGCCATTCTTGTGAAAGTCACTTGTCACTTGTCAAATAAAGGACATGGACTAAAGAGATCTGACCTATTCCTATTTCTACCATTCATTAAACGATATAAATATGTGTTCAAATCTCTTTCTCTCTCTGTACTTTCATTTGTCTCCCTGAGGAAGAGGGGTCTCAATGCCTGCCTACACCTACTGCATGGAAAAGTATAAAGGCAAATAATGAGATCTAAATTAGATTTCCTTGGAGATGGAATTGAGGGGAATTTAATGGGGCATGGAATTGGGGATGGTATCGGAGGGCTTACCTAACTTCTTTTCCCTATGTTTTACTGAACTGTAAAACATATTTTGTGTCTTACAAAAAATAGCATGTGAGAAAATAAAAGATCTTTGGACTTCAAGAGACACTAGACATTATCCAGCCCAGTTTTATCATTTTAAAAATTCAATCTTCAGAAGTTAGCCTAAAGTCAAACAATAATTAGAAACAAACACTAGGCTCAACACATGTCCTTGAATACCATTCTGTATTTAGACATTTCCTGGAGGGCCAGAAGAAAAAGTGTCATTTATTTACATATAAAACATATTTTCCTATTTAAGGTTATGGATAACATCATGGTAACAAAAGGTAAAAAGCAACAATATCTCTAAAAATACATTTTGCTTTGCTTAGAATTCACTAAAAAAATTATTTCAAAAATGTTATACTCAACCACACTGCTCTGCTTAATCAATGCAGAGAATCAGCAAAGCAGAACATTGTCCCAAAAGAATTTGCATCATAAAGCTTTGTAAAAATAATTCAGTTCAACTCAACTCAAATGAAAAAAAATTCCTAGGTGATTACTATCTTCTTCCAAGAAAAAGTCTATATTGTTGATAAACAAAAGTGGATAAACTATACCCTTTATCCATAAAGAGTTCAATGTCCTAAGGAAAATATACATTTGTACAACTAACTATAATGCAAGTCGAACTGTAATAGGTGCTAGAATTAAAATTCAAAATTGTACGTATCAATGACAGACACACATTTTTAATTCCTATTTAAAATATAACATATTGCCTAGCCCAAAAGTACTTTAATAAGAAGTAATGAAGAAAATTCCAAGTCTTAATCCAACAACAATGCCATTTATATATCATTAATGGCAGAGTATCTTCAAGTAATAAAATTGTGGGTCATTCTCACTTTTGATGTTTTGATTAATTTTTCTCAGGACTGAGCAAAGTCTATATGATAAGTTCTAGACATATTCTACCAGTATTTTGTACAGACTGCTCAAATATTTCAGGTAAAGTAGAAAATCTGGATAAAGACTGGGTATACATATGGAATGGTGACATTTTGCATAGATTTGGGAGACAGAGAGAGAGAATCCTAAAGTAGATTTCTGGCAGTCTTTCCACTTTCTACAGAAAATTTTAGGTTTTGACTAGTTCAATGAGTCAACCATGACCTCATAGATAAAAGCATAGATGAGAACAGCAGCTGTACCTGGATATGGTGCAATTCCTTATTTAATTGTTTTTGTATGGTCATGACTGAAGTATAGTCACACATTCTCCCAGCATGACTGCTGATAGAAAAGTCTTTGAAATTCTCTTGTGTAAGATAGTTTTAAATGTCTTTCTTTCTCTACCACATGTTGGTGTTGTTTGTAGCTACTACAACAAAACTTACATGTCTGTAAGAAACTTTGGATTCCTTCCATATATGGTGATAACAGAAAAGGCATTCCATTTTCATTGCTTTGTACATGGAAAATTCCATTTTTAGAATTTTTTCAACATATGCCAAGAAATTGTACTATTTGGCCTGAGAAAATGCAATGGCATGCATCTGCCAACTCCTGTACTGTTGTGAGGTCATTGCTAAGCAATTTATAAAGTAATTGTGTCAGAAACCTTGCCATGCAGGTAATCAATAGGCTTTTTTTGAGAAGTAAATGTAATGTGGCTACTTCTTGACTTCATCTCGAATAAATTACACCTGGAAACATAAGTCAGTATGTTCTTTAAACCAAGTATATATTTTCTATTTGTTCTAGGTGTCACATGAATGTGGGATTCAAACATATCTTGAAAAATCATATAGTATAACACCTTACCTTCATTCAATATAGTATTTAAAATGTATAATAACCAGTATAACCACTGTGCCACATGTTAGTCCTATAGTTGCTGGATTAGAGAAAGTTGAGAGTCCTAGGTAGAAGCCAGGTGACCAAGGAAGTAGTGAGGAACTAGGGAGATTAAGGGACCACTTTTTAATCAACTTGAATAATTGATATAGTGAAATATAATGCTATATTATATCCACTGGCTGACCGTTGATATCCTTAGATGTTAAAAATACCTGTTTCTTTTACATACTTGTACTGCTCCTTAAGTGACCAACTCTATAGTAAAATCCTGTAATGACATTTGGGTGGCAGGTGTTTATCATGCCTTGACAGTGCTGAGAAAATTGCCAAAGTTATCTAAAGGTTCTTCTTCATTCTTCTTCTCACCTAAAATGTGCTATACTATTGGCTGTCACAATGTACAAAGGCCCCATAAAGAGGATACAGAAAATTCATATGCAAATAGCCCAGTTTGACAAGTTTGGGTATTTGAGAATTATATTCTGGTTAAATTTTCTCATTCCAGTATATTAATTTTAATTAATTTTCATTCCTGCTCCATTGATTACAATTATTGTCACTGTGAACAATTACTTGACTTTTTAAAATTTAGTTTTGTAATATACAAAATAATTAAATGAGATAACATAATAACATTCAGTAAATGTTTGCTCTTTTTCTCTCTTCTTTATATTTAAACTATTTTTAGTAGAAATGACAAATTTTTTCACACTTTATTATTATTAATTAGCACATTATTAGTATTCATTTACTACCTTACACATAAACACTGTTCAAGTTTATGAATCTAATCTTTCTTCCTGCCTTCTTATAACCAGTTATATCAATTAATAGATAACATATTGTTCACAAGGACAAATTATTTAGAGATTTTAAAAAACATTATATTTTCTTCAAAATTTACTATATTTTATTAAACAGAGATCATATCTAATTTATCTTTTTATCTCATATACAGTTAATAATTAATGCAAACATAGTAGCTATCTATTGGATACTGTACATACTTTATTTCCATATTTCTCATGAGTTCATTATAATAATTTTATTTACAGACAATATATCTGTCTCATGTATACCTTCCTCAGAAGTAGCTTAAATGACTTAATCTAAAAAGCTTCTTTTCCCTCAATCCAATCAATTCAGATTCAACAATTAAGTATTTAAGCCATCTCTAATTTTTTTAACTTATAAAAATGACTTTTTTAGAGATTGTGACTAAAGTGCTTTAAATTGCTTGAGGAAGATGGAAGTAATTCTAGTAAAAGTGGTTTTGTGGATCATTTCTGAAGAATCAGTTTCTGAATAATGAAGATAAGATGAAAATACAATTCAGGCAGAAAGACATACAAAATTCAGACAAGATATGAAAGTTGTCCTGGGAAAATCTTTCAGCTATTAATTTCATTGAGCTTCAATTCACAGAAGTAAATAACAGCTTCATGTTTTACAGAGTAGCTGACTAAATTTCATTTGCAAAAGGGACAAAAACAAAGACACCAAAGACTTTAACGTCCAAGGCATAGAGAAGGAGTATTATTTGATATGCAAGATTGATTTTATATATTTTCACCTTAAATATTTATTATTCCTCCTGACCAACTGCAGCTTAGTACCCTTTGACCAACATCTCTGCATTGCCACATACCTGAAACCTTTGGTAACCACTATTCTATTCCCTGCTTCTAAGAACTCAATTGTTTTGGATTCCAAATGTAAGTGACAACAGGCAGTCTTTGTCTTTCTGTGCCTGGCTTATTTCATTAAGCACAATGTCCTCCAGGTTCATCCATGTTGTTCCCAATGACACAATTTTCTTTCTTTTTTTAAGACTGCATAGTACTCCATTATGCATATGTACAGATTGAGAATCCATAATCTGAAAATGTGAAATCTGTAATGCTGCAAAATTCAAAATTTCTGTCCAGTGATATGATGCCACAAGTAGAAAATTCTACACCTGATCTTATGCAACAAATCACAGTCAAATTGCAGGCACACAAAACACAGTTCATTCAGCATCCCCAAGGTAAAACATCCTCCCTGCCCCCTTCAGGTGTGATATATCTTTTCCACATATGCACAGGTTCCCTCATGTAAGCACACCCACAAAGGGTAATGAAACGAAATGTGTGAAGTCTCAACATGCCATCAACAGGTTCACCACCATGATACCTGACGTTGGGCCAAGACTTACCTGCATTACTCATTGTGATTTTTGTTTGTTTGTTCTCTGCTCTGTGGTGTAAAGATATTGTTGAAAATGTTTAAAAGGCCTGCAAATACCCCTATGGGTAACAATGATAAGAAAAAGATAAAACACAGAAAGTCAAGTTGTTGGAGAAACTTGATAGTTTTTTTAAGTGTGAAACATCTTACAGAAGACTGTGGTCATCAAATATATCTGAAGAAACATTAGGATAAACTGTTAAAGTTCTATGATGAAAAAGAGGAACAGAAGTTAATAAAAAATAGAAAAGTACTGTGTAAAGGTAAAAAGGAAGCTCTTATTTTAAGATTAAGATCTGGATTATGCATTGAAAGTTAGATCCATCACCATTGTAGTGAACACATTCCACTTAATAGTATGCTGATCATGAAACAAGCAGAGATCTATCATAACTGAAAGTTAAAGAGAACTGTAAATACTCAAGAGCCTGGCTTCAGAATTAAAAAAAAAAAAACCCACAGCATTACATGTTTACAGATTTGTGGTGATAAAGCAGATGCTGATCACAAAGCAGTGGAAAAATCCATCGACAAGTTTGTCAAGGTTATTGCCAGGTGATAACCAATATTGGGTATTTGCCAAGGTGAAAATCTGATGCCAGGACAAGTCTATAGTGCTAATGAGACATCACCGTTTTGGTGTTATTGCCCAAAAAGACACTGACGCTGCTGATGAGACAGCCCTTTGAAGAATTAAGGATGCCAAAGACAGAATAACTATGCTAGGCTGTGCTAATGCAGCAGGCATGCATAAGTAAACCTGTGATAGGCACAAGTTTGCATGCTTGTTGTTTTCAAGGAGCAAATTTCTAACCAGTCAACTATGATGTTAACAAAAAGACATAAATCATCAGGAATATCTTTCATTATTGTTTTCACAGACATTTTATATCTGCAGCTCATGCTTACTGCAAGAAAGCAGGACTGAATGAAGACTACAAGATTTTGTTTTTCTTCAATAAATGTTCTGTTCACCCTCAAGCTGAAATATTCAAAAAATATTTATGGTATGTACTTTCCCCAAATTTGACTTCAATTATTCAGCCATAAAAGAGGGTACCCTTAGATCAATAAAGAGTAAACATAAAAGGATATCATACATATTGTTGTCAACACTTGGAACACAATGACACAGTTGTGCATGCCTGGAACAACCTCTGCCCTGTGATTGTGTTCAGTGATGATGATTAAAGGTGGTGACTTTGAAGGATTCCATATGTTAAGTGAGGAAAAAATATCTGACCTTCTTACCTGTGCAAAAAATATACCCTCAGAGTCCTTCAGTAAGCTGGAAGAAGTGGATATTGAAATTTGTAACTTTGAAAATTAGGCTCCAGTTGTTCATTCATTGACTGATGGTGAAATAGCCAAAATGATCCTGAGTCACAGTGATTGTGATAATAGTGACAATGATGTAGTCAAATATGTAATGAGCTTATTGAAAGACTAGGACAGTATGCATTCATAACAGAACAAAATCATATTAGTTTATAGAATCAAAGAGAGACTTTGACAACATGTACCATTGTTAAATAAGGCAGATGACTTTGGAGGAAACATTTTTAAATGCCTTCCAGCTGAATGCTTTCTTATCACTAGAGGATCCCCTTCCTTGTCCCTCAACTACTTCTGATGCTTTTTCTCACCAAAAACAACAACAACAACAACAACAGCAACAACAAAACCCATTGTATAGTATCCTGTTAATAAAAACAGTGTTACAGGTGGAGACTAAAAGCCTGCTGCTGTTTGTGGTTGCTGTTGTTTAACAGCTAATACAGGTATTCTGGTGACGCTACTGTGTTGCTTAGTTACCCTGAACATGTTATTTTTTCACTGTATTAATGGTGTATCAGTTTTTTTACTGTTAGGTACTTATGTACAAATAAGTGTAAGAAAAATGACTGCTTATCAGTAGCATATAAATTCAGAGTCAGCAATGATGGTGATGTCAATAACCACAGATTGTTTACATGGATGGCAGAGATAGTGACACTTTTGCTTTCTGATAGTTTAATGTACACAAATGTTGTTTTATGCATAAAATTATTTAAAATATTGTGTAAAATTACTATTAGCTTATTGAAAATGTTTATATGTAATATAAGCAAATTTCAGGTTTGGACTTGTATTCTCTCCCCAATGTATCTCATTATGTGTATGCAAGTATTCCCAAAATCAAAAAAAATTCAAACTTGGAAGCATGTCTGGTCCTAAGCATTTCAGATAAGAGATACTCAACCTGTACCATGTTTTTTTTTATCCATTCATTTGTTGATGGATATGAAAAATTGTTTTCCTATCTTGGTTGTTGTGAATAATATTGCAATGAACATGAAAGTGCACATATCTGTTTGACATACTGATTTCAAGTCCTTAAGATATAGACCCAGAAATAGGATTGCTGAATCATATTGTAATTGCATTTCTGCTTTTTTGAGGACCTCTGTATTCATCCATTTTCATGCTGCTGATAAAGACATATCTGAGACTGGGAAGAAAAAGAGATGTAACTGAACTTACAGTTCCACATGGCTAGGGAGGCCTCAGAATCATGGTGGGGTCCAAAGACAATTTTTACTTGGTGGTGGCAAGAAAAAATGAGACAGATGCAAAAATGGAAAGCCCTGATAAAACCATAGGATCTCATGAGACTTATTAACTACCATGAAAACAGTATGGGGGACTACCCCCAAATTCAAATTATCCCCCACTGGGTCCCTCCTACAACACGTGGGAATTATGGTAGTAAAATTCAAGATGAGATTTGGGCGAGGACACAGAGAAAAACCATATCACCCTCCCTATACCTTTCTATAATGACTGTTGATATGATTTGGCATTGTGTCTCCACCCAAATCTCAGCTCAAGTTGTAATTTCCAGGGGTTGAGGGAAAGACCTGGTGGGCGAAGACTGGATCAGGGGTGGTTTTCCCCCATGCTGTTCTTGTGATAGTGAGTGCCTTCTCATGAGATCCAATGTTTCTATAATGGGCTCTTGCCCCTCTGCTTGCTCTCTCTCACTTGCTGCCATGTAAGAAGTGCCTGTTTGTTTCACCATGATTTTAAGTTTTCTGAGGCCTCCCTAGCCATGCAGAACTGTGAATCAATTAAACCTCTTTTCTTTATATTAATAAATTACCCAGTCTCAGGTAGTTCTTTATAGCAGTGTGACAATGGACTAATACAGCTGTACTAGTTTACATTTATACCAAAAGTGTGTAAGAGTTCCTTTTCCTTCATATTCTTGCAAACATTTGCTGTCGTTTATCTTTTTGATATTAGCCATTCTGAAAAATGTTATGTGATCATGTTGTAGTTTTAAGTTGTACTTCTTTAATGGTTAGTGATATGGATCATTTTTTCATATATCTTTTGAGAATTTATATGTCTTCTTTTGAAAAATATCTATTCGGGTCCTTTGGTCATTTTAATTAGTATTATTTTTTGCTATGACATATAAATTTCTTATATATTTTGGATATTAATGCTTTATCAGATGTATGGCTTACAAATATGTTCTTTCAATCTGTAGGTTGTCTTTTCACTCTTGTTTTCTTTACTGTACAGTCTTTTTAGTTTGATGTAATCCCATTTGTTCATTTTTGCTTTTGTTGCCTGAGCTTTTTGGAGTCAAATTTAAAAAAACATCATTGCACAGATCAATGTTGTGTAGTTTTTCCCTTATGTTTTCTGCTGGTATTTTCACAGTTTCAGGTTTTATGTTTAAACATTCATCCATTTTGAGTTGATTTTTGCTATAATGTGAGAAAATCATCCAATTCCATTTTTTTCTGTATGTGTGTATCTACTTTGCTCAACATCCTTTATTGAAAATACTGTTCTTTTCCCATTGTGTGGTGTTGGTACTTTTGTTGATAATCTATTGACCATAAAAGTGTGAGTTTACTTCTGGGCTCTCTATTCTGCTCCATTGATCAATTTGTCAGTTTTGATGACAGTACCATGCGATTTTAATTACTATGGCTTTGCAGTATAGCTTGAAGCCAGATAGTGTGATGTCTCCAGCTTTGTTCTTTTTGATCAGGATTGCTTTATTTGTTGATTTTTATGGTTTCATATGACTTTTTGAATTGTTTATTCCTATTATTTTGAAAAATGACTATTGGTGCTGCCATTTGAGTTCTTCAATTTGAGCAGGAAGGCAGGTTAGATCCCGAGGTTAAGCAGAAATGCTCCTTGGTATAATTGAGAGCAACTGCTTTGCTTAGTAGAAAGGCATGGTTGAGGTTTTTCTTTTTGCCTAGGTAGAGCCTTTGGGTGGTATTTGAAAATGAGTTGAGCTGTTGTTTGAAAGCCTAGGTGGCCCAAAGTCTAGCCCCTGTGCTTTACTTAAAAGTGCTGCTTCAGGCCATGGGGTCTTGAGGTGGACCTCAATGTTGAGCCAAGCCAGCATTTAAATCCCTGGATGGCACAAGTTTACACTCAGTGCTTTAGTGACATACTCTGTGGCAGGCATCTCCTTCTCTGGGTCAGAACTTGGAGTATGGTCTGAGGCTAGGTATGGAAACTAGTAGTCTAGAAATTCAAGCCTGATTGAACTTTTCACCATATTTCTGGAAGTGACCAGCTTGTCCTTGTGAGTGGGCTGTATCACCATATCTCTGATTTGGCACCTTTGCTAGCAATAACATGGAGCTACCATCAAGATTTGCATGCTAGTCACTGTGAGCAATGCCTCCTTTCTTCATTTTTATCTGACCACAGACCGTTTAGCCAGGCTTTTATTCTCTGTGTTCTCGTAAGGTGAGATTGGAGTGGGGTTCCTAAGAGGCCCCTCAGAAATCCAGGGAAGCTGGACGTCTGTTTCCGGTTTTCTTTTCCCCCTATCTAAACACTGGGCA
>PVKP010029027.1:0-29458 GCA_004027715.1 Plecturocebus donacophilus
TTTTAGTTCACAGAAGTTTCTTATTATCCACCTTCTGAAGCCTGATTCTGTGAGTTCATCACACTCATCCTCCGTCAGGCCTTGTTCTCTTGCTGATGGGGAGCTGCGATCCCCTGTAGGAGGAGAGGCATTCTGATTTCGGGTGTTCTCAGCCTTTTTGCACTGGTTTCTTCCCATTTTTGTGGATTTATCCACCTGTAGTCTTTGTAATTGCCGACTTTCAGATTGGGTCTCTGAGTGGACGTCCGGCTTGTTGGTTATGAAGTTTTTTCTGTTTCTTAGTTTTCCAACGGTGGACGCCCCTTCCCCACAGAGCTGGGCCTTCCCGGGTTCAGCTGTGCTTGCTCTCAGTCCTCAGTGCTTCCAATTGCTGTTCTCCTTGTGGGAATGGGACCAGCCGAGCCCGACTAAAAGGGCACCCAGTCCCGTATACTCCGCACTGAGAAGTGCCGAGCCGGAGCGCCGGCAAAACAGCTACACCGGCCAAAAGAGTCATGCTGGCGACCTGTGTGGCTCCTTCACCGGTGATCTCCCAGTTTGTGGGCATCAAAAATTCGTCTGAAATTGCGGCGTCCACTCATTCTCTGTGCTTTCACTGGGAGCTACAATCCTGAGCTGCTGCTACGTGGCCATCTTGGATCTCTCTCTGCCTGGTGAAGAAGTTTTTTCTGTTTCTTAGTTTTCCTTTGGCAGATGCCTGTTCCCCACAGAGCCAGACCTTCCCGGGTTCACTGTGCTTGCTGTGAAACTCTCAGTCCTCAGTGCTTCCAATTGCTGTTCTCCTTGTGGGGATGGGACCAGCCGAGCCCATCTGTCCGTATACTCCGCACTAGGAAGCACTGTGCTGGGGCACTGGCAAAACAGCCGCGCCGGCCAAAATAGTCGCACTGACGACCCATGTGGCTCCTCTGCCGGGAATCTCCTGGTATGTGGGCAACAAAAATTCGTCGGAAAGTGCGGCGTCCGCTCGTTCTCTGTGCTTTCACTAGGAGCTACATTCCTGAGCTGTTGCTAATCGGCCATCTTGGATCTCTCTCCCAGATACCTTAAAGTGTTATGTCAATAGGTAAATGAAGGCAGATTCATTTTTCAGACTGCCTACCTACTGAAATGCATCTATAGCTTCACAAGAATCTGTGTTCTTCCCCCGCTTTCTTTCCCCTTTCCTTTTACAGTTGGGATATTTCCATAGAAGGCCCTCACTAAGGATGTTCACTTACTCTCAACACATAAAACACAAAGGCTCTAAAAAGAGATCATCTAATCTCATTACAAGCAAGGAAGCCCAACAGGAAATTGTGTCTAATTTCTTATGTTACTACTGATAAACACCAGGTGTTGCTTGTCTTTTGTTAAGGGATTATTTGTATTGCATATTTTACCAAAATTGTCCTATGTGAGGTTGTTTTGTTGCTAAGTTCCTTCTTAATATTATGCCACAAATACCCAAGGCAGCTAACCATAGCCCCTACAAAAGATGCAATGCAATCCTTAGCTTTTGAATATCATGCTGCTGATTTATCATCAACACATGTATTGGTATTGTCCTGCCAAACAGTTGCTTGATCTCACTTGAAATAAAGACACACAGGTGTGCCGTTAGTTGGCTGACATCAGAGAAGCAGACTGCCCATTTACTGCCTTCAAGAAAAGCCAAGTGGTTTAAAAAACTTTCTAACATATAACCTTTGCCTTATTTAATAAGTAGATTTAACCTAATGATTCTTAGTCCTGGATTTGAGAATTCTTCTAGGTTTTTCCAGCTGCCTCAAGGTATATCATGAAAGCTTTTAGAAATTAGCAAATGAAATAATGAAATAAATTTTGGTTCAAACTAAATTCGGTTGGATGTGTTCAATTTGAAGGTAGTGACATCCATTGACATAAATAAAAATATGATGGAAAAAGCAAATGACAGAAAAAAAAATCCTGTTTTTTCCTCTGCAGTAGAAAGTACTCAAAACAAAAAACCATAAACAATAAAGGTTTTCTACATATACATGTGTATATATATGTATATATGTGTGTATATATATTTGGATGCTGAAAGTTTTAACACCATTCTACCTTCAATGGACTACAACTCTTTAAACTGAGGCATGATGTTGTAATCACATTGATAAAATGGAAGGAATGAATCTACAATGAGATTGCAGTTGTCAAAAAATAATTAGAAATAGAAAAAGATTTTTAAATATTAAATAGTATTCCAAACATTAAATATCTGAGCAACAGGTGGGCATGGTGAGTCTCTCTCAGTATCTCAGATTGTGATGTAAACAGTCTTAACTTCAAGCAATTTTTGCTTTTACCTAGAAATATAAAAAGGTTGGCCAGGCACAGTGGCTCACACCTGTAATCCTAGCACTTTGGAAGGCCAAGGTGGGCAGATCATGATGTCAGGAGTTCGAGACCAGTCTGGCTAATATGGTGAAACACTGTCTCTACTAAAAATATAAAAATTAGTGGGTCATGGTAGTGCACGCCTGTAGTCTAGCTACTTGGGAGGCTGAGGCAGGAGAATTGCTTGAACCCAGGAGGCAGAGGTTGCAGTGAACCAAGATTCCACCACTGTACACCAGCCTGGGTGACAGAGTGAGACCGTGTCTCAAAAAAAAAAAAAAAAGGTCAATATTAAACAGTCTCTTTTATCTTGATCCTATGCGATATGAACCACCCCTAAGGCTTACCTACAAATCTAAGGTATATGTTAAAATAACTCATAGATGAAACAGACTTATCATAGCATCACTTTGCACCCCTGAGTTATATATATGCATGTGTATGTGTATGTATGTAAAACATGTGGACTAAGAAGAACCTGACTTCCACTGAATTTTTCTTCTTATAAGATTTCATCACATTAACATCCTTAAATCAACATTTCTACTTAAATTGTCATTTTCCAGCCTTCTTCCAGAGAATACTTTGGTGTACTGACAGAGGAATAAAATTGTTTTTGTAAGATAAAAACATCGGCATTTTCAACAACCGAACAAAAGGTGATATAATTTTCATTAGTTAATATTTTCAAAATGTTCATTATTTGTGTGAACTCACTGACGATGTTAAACCAGAATAAGATAATGACACAGCCAGAAGATCCAAGGTCAACAGGACCTCATTACAAACTCATGAATAGCTTCAGAAATGTGATTCAGGCCTCCCATGTCCAAACAATAACTGAAAGATGATATGTCAAATTAAAAGTGGACACACATTTTGTCCACTGTTTCCATTTAGAAGTATAGTTTATTTCTCCACTCCCTTGGATCTGGGCTAGGCTGGAATCGCTTTAACAACAGAATGCAGCAGAAATGAAACTGTATCCATTCCAGACTTAACCCTTTAAGAGGCCTGGCAGTGTCTACTTTCTCTCTTGGAAACCAGCTGCCATGTAAGGATTGTGACCACCCTGAGCCATACATGCTCGGATAATCTCAAGCCATGTGGAAAGGCTCCAAAGGATTAGAGAGGTATGGAAAGAGCTCAGTGAGCCCCAGGACATCAGATATGTGAGTGAAGAAGCCGTCTTAGAAGTGAACTCTGCTCTCCAACTCCAACTCCCACTTGCTTTCTGCCTCAGCCAGGAACACGTGGAACAGAAAGGAGCTGTCCATCTAAGTCCTGCCTGAATTCCTTACCTATTAAATCATAATCAAAATAAAATTGTTGTCTTAAACCTCTAAGTTTTAGAATGCTTTACCAAAACAGATGGATAAACTAAGAGATGACTCATCTTTCATGATTCAGAGCTTAGCTTAAAAATAACTTTTAAAATGAGGAAAAATTGCACACAAATTGGATTTTCCACTTGTATAGTAAATGAATACCAGGAGAATTATTGCACTGTTAGCTAAACTCGACTTTATTTTTCCTTAGCTAGTCTAACCTAGTATATGACGACACTAGATTTTAGCCCCTAGAACAGAACAGATTGCTATCGGGCCAGCTGACAGCAGCACAGGAGAGAAAAGCAACATCTCCGAGGGGACGCTTAAGAGGTTTCATTTTCTAAAAAACACAAAACAAAACAAAACAAAAAAAAAAACAAGGAAAAGCAACATAATATATTACCTCTTTGTACACTTTTCTAAGTGATAGATATCTAGATAGCTTCAGAATTATGTAACTTCAGAGACTGCCTATGGGGTCGGGACAGGGGAACCCTGTGGATGACTGGAGCAGATGAAGCCATTGATTTTTTTAACAATATTTATTAAGCATTGGCCTTGTACCAGAAATCTGGAGACACACAGAGAAAAGCCCTCATCCCTGCCTTCAGAGAGTTTATCCACTAGGTGAAGAGATAGGCAGGTAAACAATTACATTACTATGTGAAAAATCGAAAGACCAAGTGTGAACCTGGTGAAGCAAGTCCAAAAAGAAGAGAGCATAGTGGAAGTTATATTAGGTTGAATGATATGAAGTTGCCAATGTTTGATTGACTTTGGTCTACAGATAATAATTTCTTATGGTTTCATCTGCTAGTTTAGAATTAATGATGTTAATGGGTACAAAAAATAGTTAAAAGAATGAATAAGACCTACTATTTGACAGCACAACAGGGTGACTATAGTCAATAGTAATTTAATTGTACATTTAAAAATAACTTAAAGAGTATAATTGGATTGCTTTTAATACTAAAGATAAATGCCTCAGGGGATGGATACCCCATTCTACATGATTTGATTATTATGCATTGCATGCCTGTATCAAAGTATCTCATGTACCCCATAAATAAATATACCTATGTAGCCATAAAAATTAAAAAGATACTGCATGTTATCACTTATAAGTGAGAGCTAAACAATGGATACACATGGACATACAGAGTTGAATAACAGATACTGGAAATTCCAGAAGGTGAGAGTACAGGAGAGGGGTGAGAAATTAGAAATTACCTAATGAATACATTGTATATATACTATTCAGGTGATTGTTACATTAAAAGCCCAGACTTCACCACTACACAGTATATTCATGTAACAAAACTGCACTTGTATTCCCTAAATTAATTTTTTTCAATAGGGTGGAGCCTGAATCCAATATGACTGGTGTCCTTATAAAAAGAAGGGGCTGCATGCACAGAGAGACGACAATGTGAACAAGGTAGCCATCTATAAATCAAGTATAGAAGCCTCAGAGGAAACTAACCAGGCTGGCACCTTGATCTAGAACTTCCTGGAACCAAAACTGTGGGGAAATAAATTTCTGTTAAGCCAATTATAATCATAATTTTAAACAAAGGACTCTGCATTGCCATAATATAACCAGTCCTGCTCTTACATACCAGGAAGAAAAATTAAATTTCCATTTTACATTCATAACACCTTCAATCCACACATAATGTTTGACAGAAGAAAACATAAATGGCCTTTTTCCTATGTATAGTTCCACAGAAATGTTTCCTGTATTCTTTCATCTCTTGAGTTTGATTTGCTTGAAGAAAATTAAAAGGATGAAAGCTCTTTAAATTATTTTAGGTTTCTGGAATCCCCAAATTGGTATGAAGAAAATAGTAGTGTTACAGATACTCAAATATAAATATGAAAGGGTATTTTTATCCTCTTACTGGAAATATAAAAATATTTGATTCATAAAGGTTACCTTAATAAATATTTTTGTGTTATGAAAGTATTGCAAATTTAAAACCAAGTCTAATCATAGAATATTTGCAGAGTTATAAATAACTCAGTTATTTAGTGGCCAAAATACAAATACATACTCTCAAAATACTAACTTAAATACTTCCTAGGAATCAATCCTGCTATTCACATAGAAGGCAAATGTGTGCTGGTTTCAATGCTTCACTCTACTCTTGCTATTCACTCTACTGATGCTATTTGATACACAGGAGGATCAGTTGATTGTATTTGCCCAGCAAACAAGAGTGAACAATGATGGGCTCTATCTCAGAGGAAGAGGGAAAGTTGCTGATGTGCCATAGGCATTGCCTAAGAGCAGAAGCAAGGTTTCAGTGGTCTGTCTTTGCTTTCTAAATCACATAGGCCAGTTTCCAGGACCTTACAATTAGATATTCAAAAGTAAGCAAACAATTGCATAGTTTAAAAAGAGAGAGAAAGGAGGCTGCTATCTTATTTACAATGAGGATAAACACTGTTGCTTAGAAGAAAGCATGTTTAGATATAATGAACTAACCCACTTTTTTGTAAGTAACTTACAAGTCAAAGAAAGCCAAAAAAATATGACTTCAATAGTGTTTTTCTTACAAATAACTGTTACTAATACTAACAAAAGTTGTTTAAAGTCAAATTTCTACAGTCAGATATGCCAAGAGTTGCTAGTGCTGTAGCTCCACAAATGTTATCCCAAGATTCATTCTGCTTATTTCTGTCCAAAAGAAAAGAATTCTCTAAGCTAATTACAGACATTGCATATAGAAATATACATATGTATACCTACTCAGTACATAAAACATACATTCATATGTATGTACACACATAGTAGCCATGAATATTTTTATTTTTCCTGACTATATCATATAAAAAGCATTGCTCAGTTATGGCTTTAGTTTCTTCATAATTTTAATGTGCCACTATTTATCATATGCATATCTGCTATGGTGTGAATGTTTGTTCCCTCCAAAATTCATGTTGAAACTTAATCCCTAATGTAATAGTAGTAAGAGGTGGGGCCTTTAAGAGGTGATTAAGTCATTAAGAGGGATAAATATCACTCTCATGGGATTGGGTTAATTCTTGAGGGATGAGTTCTTACTCTCTCAGGATGGGATTGGTTACTGTAAGAGTACATTGCTGTAAAGTGAGCCTGCCCTCATGTTTTGTCTCTTTCATACACACTCACTTGCCCTTTCACTTTTCCACCATGTTATGATGCAATATGAAAGCCCTTGCCAGAAACTGCCACCATGCCTTTCATCTTCCCAGCCTCCACAACTGTCCAAAATAATTTTCTTTTCTTTAAAAAAAAAAAAAACTACTCAGTCTTAGATATTCAGTCATAGCAGCAGAAAACAGACTAAGGCAATATCCAATTAAAATTTCTAAAGCTTATGTGTTTCCAGTCTTCCTAGTCCAGAATTTTCACCACATACCTTAAGATGTTAACTCTTTTGTGAAACCACAAATAGTGTCCATTAACTGATTAAAAGCCTTTAGCTGACACAGGATAAGGAGGAAGGACTTTTAGCAAATGGATTTGAATTGGTCAGTAAATATTTAAAACTTTAAAACATATTGGAGCACTTATATCTTTATATGGATTCATCCCATCATTTATTTTAGAAATTCAAGTTTCTCTGTATCTCATGGCTGGCTATGCTGACTACAGGACTTTTAACTTCCATGAAAAAAAATGGGTAAAAATGAATACCTTCCAACCTGAGTAATTGTGGGGAGTACTTGTTTTCTGCAAAGTCATTTTTATCTAGCCTGCATTCATCTAAACTTTCCATTAGCAGCTACAGTTCATCATGGTTATTATAATGACATGTACCTTCTGACTCTTAAAAGAACAAATTTTATTTTACTGTTTTAGTCATTAGTATTTTATTAGGTTATAGGTTTTGAAAATTACTACTCCATGTGTGACATGCCAGAATTCTTGAAAAAGTAGCACACATTTACTAATCATGCCAAATAAAGAAGCATTTTATTTCCATGAGAAATTATACAAGACAAACATTTATTTTTATCATGTATTATCAAGGATAAAGTTACATAGGTTAATTCTTTTATTTATTTACTTATTTTGCTGCATCTGGCTCAAAATTAATTTTAGTGGATAGGGAGCTGATCTATGTAGGAGGAAAATGCTTTTCCTTCTACCCAACTTAGGTTCATGGATGGGGCCCCTGTAACCAAAAAACAAAAACAAAACAAAACAAAAAAAACAGATTAACAAGAGAAAAGCATACAAATTTCTTTAAGTTTGATGTGACACAAGAGCCTTCATAAGGAAATAAATATCTGAAGAAAGAGTTAAACCTGAGTGTTTTCATAGTAGATTTGATGAAGAATGAAGAGTCATGAAGAAATACGATACAACAAAGGGCAGGGGGGTGAGATAAATATAATAAATTGGGGGAAACCAAGGAAGTCCTGTTTGTTCAGATTCTTTTCTGGGTCCCTGTGTCTTCAGAGATAAGGATGCTCCTTTCCTCTGGGTATAATGCAGGCATCACTCATCTGAGAGTCTTATGATCTGCTTCAGGGGAAAGTCAGAAAATCCATCCTAGGTTTTATGACCTGCTGTAATAGAGAAAGGCAGGAGAGAGTCAGAAAGCCCTTTCTATTTCTGCCATTTTCTCAAATTCCTCCTAATTAAAATATTCAGTAAGCCAAGGTGTCATATTTTGGAGTGGCATGTCCTGAGCCCCATCATCCATTTCTTGAAAAATATTTTTGAAACTTATAGTTTCATAATCTATATGAAGAAAAATTTAAAACTCCAGAGCACAAAAACTTGGAATCAACTTAAAGATGTATCTATTTTTTTAATGGAAAGGGTCAATCTTTTAAAAATATCAATTTTCCCTACCATCAGAAATTAAAGCATTATAAAGTGACTGCAATGGAAACAGTTCGATTCTGGCACTTAATAGAAAGATAGATCAATGCAACAAAATATAATATAGAAACAGAGTCAAATGATTTAGGAATTTAGTAAATCACAGGGGTAATATTTTATATCAGTGGAGAGAATATGGATTATTTAATAAATGATAGTATAACAACAAAGCACCTATTTAGGGAAAAATAAAAAATTCATTTCTCACTCCCTACAACAAAAATAAATTAAAGATGTATTAAAAAAATTAAATGTAATAAAAAGTAAAGCAAATATCCAGGAAAGCTCAAAGTTGTCTTTTATAAAAATATAATTTGAGTAGGAATGGCTTTTGCAGTTAAGACACAAAACCCAGATGCTATAAAACAGTGGCCCACAACCTTGACTGTATGTTAGAATTATCTAAGGAACTTGTAAGAAGTTTCCATCCTTGGACTCCACTCTGAACTAAATAAATCAGAACCTCTGGGGATGGGGCCCAAATCTCTGTTTTTGTTTGGCTTTTTTGTTCATTTGTTGGATGGATTGTTTTTTGTTTTTAATTTTTGGGTTGATTTTGATGCACAGTTAGGCTTGAGAACAACTGCCATAAAATAAAACCTTCATGAGAATGTCATTCATATCATTCTGGAATCTGTCTCAGATATTCTTTGCCAAGAGTGGCCCAACTGCCATTTTTACTTTGTAGCTGTCACACTGCATCCTTCTCTCTCTGAGGCTTGCTGTCTTCTTGGCCCTCACACTTAAATACAAGGTCCTCACTCTAAAAATGTCAAAAATCTTTTAAGGGTGCATCAATAGGTGGGCTGGCAAGAAACAGAGGACATGCTCAAATTGGGTAATTTGAAAAGAGTTTAATAAAGAGATCGTATACAGATGGAACCATTGGTATCTTGATTGTGGCAGTGGTTCCGTGAATCTATACATGTGATAAAGGTTTGTCTGACTATACCACAAAAAAAAAAAAAAAGTGCATGTGAAAACTGGTGAAATCTGGGTAAGGTCTATAATCTAGTCAATAGCATTGTGCCAATGTCAATTTCATTATTTTGATAATGTACTCATAGGTATATAAGATGCTATTATTGGAGGAAGGTGAGTGAAGGGTACATAGAACCTCTCTGTAGCATTTTTTCAACTTGTTATAAGTCTATAATTATTTCAAAATAAAAAGTTTTTTAAAAAAGAGACTGTATATGAAGATGTGAGTGGGGAACAGGAAAATTACACAAGGAATGGTGTAGCAACCCATGACTCAACAACTGAGCCCAGTTTCCCACTCCTAGCTGGAAATAATGAGAGGATGAAACAGTTATTAGGAGAGAGAAAACATAAACTGTATGGAAAGAGCTATCTGACAGGTGTTGTAACCTTCAGACAAGGGCTGCCAAGGGATGTCAGGTGGGTCAAGGCTCAAGCCTTCAACTTCATTGAATCTGTGCCCTAGATCATTGTCTGAAATTGAGCAAAATTAGTTTGAAAGCTTGAAAGAAGTTGTAAAGTTTGGAATCACCACTAGAAGAGAATTTAGGAGGCAAGGAAATTGGCTCACATGATTGCAGAGGCTGAGAAATCCCAAGACCTGCAGTCAGCAAGGTGGAGACCTAGGAGAGTCAATGTATAGTTCTAGTCTGAATCCAAAGGTCCGAGAACCAGATGAGTTGATACTGTAGTTCAAGTCTGAAAGCTGTGAGGCTCAAAACCCAGGAGGAGCAAATATTCCCGTTCAAGTTGGAAGGCTAGGATAGACTGATATCCCAGCTCGAAGCAGTCAAGCAGGAAGAATTCCCTCTTATTCACAGAAGATTAGCCTTTTTTTTTTTTTTTTTTTTCCAATTCAAGCCTTCAACTCACATTAGGGAGAGCAATTTGTTTTACTCAGTGTACCAATTCAAATGTCAATCTCATCCAAAAATACCCTTATAGACACACCTATGATAATGTTTGACCAGATATTTGAGCACCCAGTGGCCCAGAGAAGTTGCCACATAAAATTAACCATCACAATCATGAACATATGAGATTTTCTTACCAAGGAGCAATTCATCAAAATATATAGTCAAATGACCCATTACTTTGTCTCATTCATAGTGAGATACTATGAATAATAAAATTCTTGGATATTGTCTTTAGAAGACTCAGATGATACTTTATGATAAAATTTTTTTTTTCTCATGCTGGTCCTCCTTTCCACAAGAGCTAAAAGTTAACTGACATCAAATATATTTTGCCTTCAGTAAAAATGGAAATGTGCTCACTGGCTTGAGAAGCTCATCTATGCTTTGGGTTGGGCCCACTAGGACTGTACTCACACATGCACATCACATTCAATCAACAATCAATCTGATACAAACCATATAGTGCTCTTAATCCAAGAAGCAGTGATTCAGAGAGGTAATACTGTGGGCACTTATATTGCCTATGCTTTTGTAAGCTAAGTGTTACTTAATTTTTTAGAAGAATGGGTAGCTGACCTTGAATCTCATTGGGCATGCCACAAACTACAGCTAAGTTAGAGCTTTTGATGCTATTGTCACTTTTGTACTGAAAAGGCTATTTGTTTCCTCTTGAATCCTCCATTGGCAGAGAAGGTAGGCTGAGACCATACACTTAAGATATGTTCTTTGGTATAGAAAAAAAGTTTAGGTGTCTGCTGTATGCATAAGAAACACCCTTTTTTATGCATGTGCTCATTTAGTCAAACGACATTTATTGAGCACCTACTATGTGCCTGGCACCATGATGTGCTAATATCTGATATAAGAGCGCTTTAGGCAGAGGGAACAGTAGGTACCAGGAAGACAGACTACGTAGGACTTCCCAGTAGCCCATGAGTATTCAAAGTAAGATGAACAATTATACCCAATGATCTTTTTACCAAAAAAAGAGTTCTTTATTTTAAAAGAAAAAAAAATAAGCTATTTCTAAAGATAATAGATATTTAAGGAAAGTTTCAAATGAGCCAAAGAAACAGATAGTTTCTATTTGTGTCAGACACATCCAAAGGTAACTCCCAATGAGTCACACCCTTGTATAATTCCAGCTAACCTCTTGAGCATGGGTGGGAACTGTGAATTGCTTCCAATCAACTAAATATGAAAAATGCACCAAGATGTCATTCTCATGACTGACTACCTTATATAAGATTTCTTATATAAGATGACCTTACTTTACATAAGATTCCATCTTAGCAGACTGGAGAGAAACACTCTCCTGCTGGCCTTGAAGGTGCAAACAGTGGTGTTGCAAACTGCCTGTGGAGAGGGCCATGTGACAGGAAACTGTTGGAGGCCTCTAGAAACTGCAGGCAGTAACCAGCTGACAGCCACTAAGAAGCTTAGAGCCTCAGTCCTACAACCAGAAAGTCCTGAATTCTGCCAACAATTTACAAGAGCTTGGAATAGGACTCTTAAGTTCCAGATGAGACTGAAGCTCCAGCTGGCACCTATGCAGTCTAGTGAGTCTCTGAGAAGAGAACTTAGCTAGGTAGTACCTGGACTCCTGACCTACAGAAACTGGGAAATAATAAATGTGGGTTGTTTTAAGGCACTGTGTTTGTGGTATTTTGTTATGCAGTGATGAAAAACGAATACACAATCTAACCCTGGTTTTCTCCTTAAACTTAAAAAAAAAAACCTCCCTCCCCCACGCCCCCACAACTTTCCTGTAGCCAGTTCTGTCTTGGGGCTTCTTAATAAGCTCAAGAACAATGGCCAGTTCAACATCAAGAAACTCTCTTGGCTTCTTATAAGCCCAAGTTTCCTGGTGAACATTCCTACCACCACAAAAATGCTTTCATCAGAAACATTGATGAGGAAAGTAGGAGATTCTGGATCTAGGTTTCAGCATTCTTCGGTCAGAATTTTTTTTTTTTTAATTTCCTGCCTTCATGCTGTTTTTATGGCTTTTTTGGTTTTCCTGGAGGCAAATATCTCTGAAATAACCTATGTTAATGCTAAGTAAATAGACCTGTGCTATTCATTTTCACTGAAGACTGGCGTTTATCTAACACATTATTTGACATAGAACAGACACATAATAGCCCCAGTGTGAAGCACAGAGTTTTCTAAGAGGTAAAAACACAGATAAATCAGGTTGTCCATAAATCATGTGCTGAAGTGACAGTCCAGCCAAAGGGAGGAACTGTGGAGGATCATGACTATAATAACGAAACAGAACATGAGGGGATGTAGTAGACATTGTTGGTACCCTTCCCAGATGCCCTGAAACTGGATGGGGCATCAGTCCTCTAGCTGTAGTGATTGTCAGCTGCCAATAGGTCACAGCTACCACCTTCCAGCATCATTTTTGATCAGAAGGGAACTGACTTATCAAGGAGATTTTTACACTCACACACACACACACACACACACACACACACACACACACACACACGAGCAAAGGAGGCAGCTCACAGCTGACGACTGTCTGTTGACTGACAGGGATATAAAAAACAGTCAAACCCTTTGCCTCCATATGGAACCACACTGACCACACTGTGGTGCTTGCCATTCATTCTCTAGAGCTCAACATCGAATGAGACTGAAGCTGGTCCTTAGCTATGACTACACTTAGTTTTTTCCTGCTTTTCTCACTCACCTCCATGAATATTCTGTCACAACACACCTTGCATAAGAATCACCATCTGAGATGCACCTTCCAGGGAACCCAATCTAAGACAGTTATTTTTTGGATGCTGGCAATGTACTATTATTTTTTCTTTTAACAGCTTTATAATATATAATTCACATGCCATACAATTCATATATTTAAAGTGTACAATTCAGTATTTTTAAGCATATTCATAGGGCTGTGCAACCATCATCACAACCTCAATCTCACTTTAGAAAATTTTCTTGGCTGGGGGCGGTGGCTCACGCATGTAATCTCAGCACTTTAGGAGGCCGAGGCGGAAAGATCTCTTGGCTCAGGAGTTTGAGATCAGCTTGGGCAACAGAGCAAGACCTAGTGTCTACTGAAATTTTTTAAAAATTGGTCAGGCGTGGTGGTGCACACTTGTAGTCCCAGCTACTTGGAGGGCTTAGGTGAAAGGATTGCTTGAGCCCAGGAAGTCAAGGCTGCAGTGACCCTTGATCTTGCCACTGCACTCCAACCTGGACAACAGAGGAGACCCTGTCTCTAAATATATATACATTTTTGTCCTCCCTAAAAGAAGCCTGTTGCCCATTAGCTGTCACTTCCTATTCCCCACCACTCCTTCCCAACCAGCTCTAAGCGACTGCTGATCTACTTTGTATCTCTATGGATTTGCCTCTTCTGGATATTTAATACAAATGGAATAATATAATATGTCACCTTTGGTGGCTTACTTCTTCCACTTAGCATAATGTTGAGGTTCATCCATGTTGTAGCATATATCAGCACTTCATTTCTTTTTATTGCAGAATAATATTCTATTGTATGGATATGCCATATTTTATTTATCCATTCACCAGATGATAGACATTTAGATTATTTTCACTTTTTAGTTATTATGAATAATGCTGCTGCTATCAAATCCAGCCCATTTTGCCCACCTTGAAGTGTGGCAAACACTCGGACAAGTTTTGTAGCAAAAAAAGGGTTTATTCACTTGGCAGTCAAGCAAGAAGATGGGAGAACATGTCTTAAATCCACCTCCCTGAAGATGGAGTTTAGGGATATTCATGAGATAAAAGAGCAAAGTGGTCTGAGATGTGGGGGAAGGTGACTGGGGTTAAGGAAAAGCAAGGTAATTAGCATTCTGCACAAGTACAGTCAAGTTCATGGCTCTTCATAGGACTCATGCTAAAAAAAACCCATGGCATTAGGATGTGTGAGGTGGAGCTCTCAGCCCTCTGCCATCAAAAGGTCACCCATTGAACATTCATTCAGGGCCAGTTGAAGGGTTGGTGGTGTCATCCAGTTTGAACTGGACAAGAGCTGATTCTAAGTTCCTGAAAAAACAACTTTGGAACCCATTGCCATTGTGACCTACACATCAGGGATGTTAACCATAAAGAAACTGAAGGGTGTATTGTGATATATTGCTTAGCTACGTCACATTTAGAGTTAGTAATTTAAAAAAAAAACAGCTAAAAGCAAACAAAGCAGGTTAAAGTTTGACAAGCTTAATCGGATTTGCTCTCAGCATCACTGCTATGACCATTCATGTACAAGATTTTGTGTGGATACATGTTTTCACTTCTTTTGAATTTATGACTAAGAGTGGAATTGCTGAATCATATGGTAACTTATGTTAAACTTTTTGAGAAACTGCCAAACTTTTTTCCAAAGTGGCTGTATCATTTTATATTCTCACCAGCAATGTATTAGGGCCAATTTCTCCACATTCTCACTTACATTTGTTTTTGTCCACTTTAAAAAAATTATAGCCATTCTAGTGGGAGTAAAGTGGTATTTCATCATGGTTTTATTTTTTGTTTTTGCTTGTTTTGTAGAGATGGGGTCTCCCTATTTTGCCCAGGCTGATTTCAAACTCCTGGGCTCAAGTGATCCTCCTACCTCAGCGACCCAAAGTGCGGAGATTACAGGTGTGAGCCACTGTGCCCAGCCTCATTATGGTTTTGATTTGTACTTCCCTAATGACTAATGATGTTGACCATCTTTTATTTGCTTATTTGCCATTTGTATATCTTCTTTGAATAAACATTAATTTCTTTGCCCATATTTTAATTGAGTTCCCTTTTTGTTATTTAGTTATAAGACTTCTTTATATTAATATATTTGGGATACAAGCTTCTTATCAGATAAATGATTTGCAAATATTTTTTATTATTCTGTGGGTTGTTTTTTAATTTTCAGTTTCCTGATGGCATTGCTTAATGTTCTATTTCTTGACCTGGGTGTGGTTACATGAATATATTCACTTTGTGACAACCTATAAAACTGCAAATTTTTGTATTGGTCATAATTGAACAATAATTCCATTTTTCTTAATAAGGGAGTTTTAAGGGGAAAAGGAAATTTTTATTCCCTTACTATCAATATAAGACTATAATTAATTTCTACTCTGGTTCCGTTAACTCATGTCAAAAAGATCAGTCAAAGATCATGGAAGACTCTTGTAGATCAGCTAATTCATATTCTTCATTTTAGAGACAAGAATTGTTAGAGTAAGTTGTGGTTATATGATCCTCACTATATACTACATTTCAACTTTGCTTGATTTATCCCAAGTTACCCAAATATATTACTAAAACCCAATTCATTGTCAACATACTGGGGTGACCAAATCCCATAAATCAGATGATTCACAGCTTTATTTTTGCAAGTCAGAAAGCAACTTCCTCAAAGACCTTACATTCCCTGTAGCCTTTTATATAATCCGGTCTTTTCCGTTTCTCTGATTAGTTTGTTGAAAAGCTACTTACTTAGTATCTGTATTTGCTGAGCACTGTACAAGGGACAAGACATTCAGTGGTAAGCAAAACAGACAGAGCCTTTGTCACCATGGAGCTTCCACTGTGATAATATTAAATGACAAATTGTACATTGAAAGCATTATGTCCAACTGTGGTAAGGGTTAGAAAAAAAATGTCTAAGATGCCTGAGAAAGTATAACAGGAGTCCCAAGTTAGATTTGGGAATCAGAGAAAGCATCTCTAAGAAAATCCCATTTAAGCTGTGTCCAGGGAGAGTTAAGAGTTAACCCAGGAGAGAAATGGAGAAAGAATTTTCCAGAAGAAAAAAAAGTGTGTGGGAAGGTCCTGAGGCCAGAAGTCTGGAGCCTCAGATGAACTGAAAGATTAGTTCTAGAACTGTGATGTTCAACATGGTCACTAGTCATACGTAGCTAATCGACACTCCAAATGTGGATACAAGACAAATTTGAAAGAATACTTTATTGATATTGATGAATTTTGAATTGTTTTTTGCTTTACACAATACTCCTTTAAATTAAATGCTAATACACTGAGCCAATACCAGAGTTAGCAAATTTACTTAACTGGGACAGACACACTTTTTCTTCTCATGGGGTTCAGGACACACTACTCCTAATATGGCAACTTGGCATATTGAATATTTTAAGTTAAAAAATTTTGAGAAAACGGAAGAAGAAGAAAGGTCATTCCAACTTTTCCTCACCCTTCTCCCCTGATGCAGGTCATAAAACCTAGAAAGGATTATCTGACTTTCCTCTGAAGCTGGTTATAAGACCCTCTGATGAGAGGGGCTCTCTTTATACTTGGATGAGGCTGGGTGTGGTAGCTCATGCCATAATCCCAGCACTTTGGGAGGCCGAGGTGGGTGGATCACCTGAGGTCAGGAGTTCAAGACCAGCCTGGCCAACATGGAGAAACCCTGACTCTACTAAAAATACAAAATTAGCCAGGTGTGGTGGTGCATGCCTGTGATCCCTGCTACTCAGAAGGCTGAGCCAGGAGAATTGCTTGAACCTGGGCAGTGGAGGTTGCAGTGAGCCGATATTGCACCATTGCATTCCAGTCTGGGCAACAAGAGCAAAACTCCGTCTCAAAAAAAAAAAAAAAAAGTGTTACACTTGGAGGAAAGGAATATTTTTATCTCTGAAAACACCAGGACATAAAAAAGAATCTGAACAAACAGGCCTTACTAGATTCTCCACCCCCACCCCAGTTTATTACCATTAGATCATACTCTTTGTGAGAGTTGTCAGAGTCAAGATGGAACCACTCATGTCAAGCCCAAACAAAACGGAGCAGGTAGGCCAAGAAGGAAAGGACCACATGGATATATTATGCCTATGATAAAGACTGTTACAGAGACTCTCTGAAAACCACAAAAATTTCATTACTGAGCATGAGCATGTTTAAATAAATTTTGTCTTCTGTTAATCTGTTTATTGTCAGTTAATTTGCAGACACTCAAGTACACGACCTAAGTTTGAAGAGGAAAAATTATTTCTTCCCAACAATATAAATAAAATATAATAGGTGAAAATTTAGCATCTGGATTAAGATGAGCTTGCTGCAAATTTAAAATATCCCCCGGATTTTCAAACTTTAGTATGAAAAAATAACGTAAAACATCTCTTTAATAATTTTTGTATATTGATTACATATTGCAATGAAAATATTTTGGATATACTGGGTATTTAACCCAGTATATGTTATTTAAACATATTACTAAAATTAATTCCACTTATTTTTTTTTCAATTTGGCTACTGGAAAAGATAAAATGACATACATGGTTCATATTCTGTTTCCACCGAACAGCACTTGGGCTAGAATTCAGTGAAGCTGAGTACAAATGAGTTGCAATAAAGACAGGGAGGAAAACAAGAACCAGATTATCCTGGGCAGTACAGAGCTTATTAAGAAGCTTGAATTTTGAGCAGGGAAGTCACCTCATTGGCTTTGCATTTAAAAATCTTCAGTAAGATCTATCTGGCTACACTTTAAATAATAGCCCGGAGGAAAGCAAAAAGGAGAGACCAGAGAGCAGGCTCTCTCTTCAATTCAGGACATGTCTCATATCTCTAAAACATAAACTATGCCCAGGACCTTGAGTCTTTAAGAAGGACTACACTCTACATGGGTATCCAAGTTTGACTCAGTGGAAAATACCCCATTTCACCACTGAGGCCTTTGAATCCTCAAATACTTTAGTGACATCCACTTGTGTACACTTGTTACCACATTGCACCTTGTTGATCTAAACCAGTTGTATTCAAATTTTGTTTAACACTAGGCCCCAGTAAAACAGAACTGCTCCAGTTGGAGCTGAGGTAGGGATTCGGAGCCCCAACCACTCACTCCGCCCCTTCTAGTGGAAGCCTTTGTAAGGATCTTCAGAGACCAGTTTGAAAACCACTATAATATAATGAATACTTTAGTTACCTTGGCCATGATCTATTGCAGTGGACTGTACAAAATTACTGTAGATAGCCACAAATATTATAAATAGAAGACATTGTCTAAAACATTTAGAGGCAAGATGCAGATAAGGAGTAAGGTTAGTTCTGTAGGACTATCAAGGATGCTAGATCCCAACTTCCCCTCCAGTTGATCTGGCTCCAGATTTTTAAGAGTTCCTACTAAACATATTAGAACAGCAAAATATACAGACATCCAAAATGTCTGACAATAGGAATTTTAAAATATTGATTACAGATCTTGATATCATCTATGTATTATTTAAAATTTATAATAAGCCGAGTGCGGTGTCTCATGCCTGTAATTCCAGCACTTTGGGAGGCTGAGGTGGGTGGATCACTTGAGGTTGTGAGTTCGAGACCAGCCTGATCAACATGGAGAAACCCCATCTGTACTAAAAATACAAAAAATTAGCCAGGCATGGTGGCACGTGCCTGTAATCCCAGCCACTTGGGAGGCTAAGGCAGGAGAATTGCTTGAACCTGGGAGGTGGAGGTTGCGGTGAGCCGAGATCGCACCATTGCACTCCAGACTGAGCAACAAAAGCAAAACTCCATCTCAAAAAAAAAAAAAATATGATAAAAGGTTAAGTGAAAAGGGCAGATATGCAAATTTCATGTGCTTTCTAAAGCATTGTATAAAATGTGTGTGTATGAATATGCACAAAGATGGAAACAAAATTTACAAAATGTGAACCGAATTGTTTGTTAATATGTTACTTTATGAAGAGTTGTTTTATTTTTAATAATATTTCCCTTATATTATTTTTCAATCAAAAAAGCCTTGAAAATTCTGGAAAACAGATTATAAAAAGAAAATGTAAGAAATTATGTGTTACAAGAGCAAAAATGTTTTCGGAAGTGTCAAGGAGAGAAGGAGGTTCTTTCTTTTATTGTACCATCAGCATCATTAAGAGGGAAAATCAAAAGCTGTTCCCAGGAACAACTGGAGTCATGGGGATCCCAAGTGGAAATTTCATAATTGCTTTCTTAAGCCACTGTACAGAGGAATTATGAGTACAAAAAACAAGCAATGTGTTCTGCATGTTTCAGAATACCCATAAAGTCAGTTCCTTAAATTACTACAATTTGTATAGAATTCTCCATACAAATATTCACGTTATTTTCTAACAGATTTATTTTAAACTTCACTTTGAAGTATCTTTAATTGACTTAGTGATTCTTCTGAGTGTTTCTTTTTAGAATTCTGTATATTACTTTATTACTTGCTGTGAATCTAGCCAACATTTAAGAGATTTTTATTTTTTATTTTTTTCCTAATGAGCAATATCCTTAAACTTTAGAGGAAGCTGGAAAGTAAGTGGCCCAGCAGGTTTCCAAACATATAATATTCACAGCTGCCAGGTGGACATGGTTCTGGTTAACTTAGGAAGAGGTAGGAGAGAGCCTTGGGGGGATTTAAAAAGATCAAAAGAACTAAAATGACAATCTCAGATTACTACATCATCCTTTTTGAAAGTGTAAAGACTATTTTTTTCCACCAATGAATTAATCTGAACTAATGTGGAGAACAAAAGAACCTGTGCACCTACCTCTTCAATACGGATCTGTAGTTAGTTTTATTTTGTTTTGTTTATCTCAGAGAAAACTGAAAGAGCAATTTGTGATCTTTCAACTCTGTTGAATGCGTGTGAGATGTTTTATTAAGTTTTTACAACTCCCTTAAATAAGCCTCCTCACTGGGAAAAAAACAAAACAAACAAAAAAAAAACTAATTTGGCATTGTGAGGTAATCAAGAGCCTCCCCTCTCTCCCTGAGTAAAGGGCACCATGTTTTGCATAAGAGTATTTTACAAACAGGCTGATTTTCCCTGTAATTTTTTCCTCATTGTTTATCTCTCCACTTACCTGTTCATTTTTAGTCTGCCCCTGAGTCAGGGCATTTATGGTCCGGAATATGGTCAGCATGCGGAAGGAGGAGAAGAGGAAGGAGAGGGAAAAGAAGCCAGGCTAAGCTCTTGGGCAAAGAGAAAACAGTAGAGGGTGGGTAAATGGTTTCATGATGCAATCTTAAGGGTAACTTACTTTCCAGAAGGTCAGAGAGAGTTCCTGTATATGATAAGCCATTTTAATTTAGGCCAATAAAATCCTGCCCAATAAGATACTATTTTTTTGAAACCACCTTTGCAAAATTATGACAATAAAACATGTTTGATATGGCTGATTCCATCTTGCTTCTAACCTGTAAGCTTTCTTCATTCATTCCTGGTCATAGCCCAAGCTAACCATGGGAGGAATTTATAGTTTAACTTACTTCAAAGCAAGGATGATAATAGGTCCTCCCTAAAACCAATGCCCTCCTTTGTCAGGGACTGAAAACTGCCTTTGTAAGACTAATGAAAAGCCACAAAGATTAGGATTATGGGAGGGGCCTGAATTCTTCTAAAATGTAGGCATAGTTTCTATAATTCCTTACTGCTCAGGAGTCACGTGGCCAGAGGTCATAACATTTGTGACTTCCCCAATTGCTCCTACAGATAACATCACTATTACAGAATCTAATATTGGTCTTCAGAGATTGTTTTCAGACATTCTGGCAACCAGCTGACCCCCACCTGACTCATAATTCAACCAGTCTTGTTGCCCTACCAAGAGGAGGATTCAGTGCATGAGGACTCTTTTCTACACCTCTATGATTTCATCTTCGACTAATTAGCAGCACCCATTCCTTAGGCCCCTACTCACCAAATTGTTCAATAAAAACTCTAACCTCTGAGCCTTCAAGGAGACCAATTTGAGTAATAATGAGGGACCTCTCTTCCGGGTAGCCAGGGGCGTGGTTTCAAAGGTAGGAGTTTCCTGACTCCATGCCTCCATCCAGGAACCAGAGGAGTTTCAAATGTAAAAGTTCTTTGTCTGGGTTTCCTGCCCAGGCTAGGTGGAGAAAGCCAGGTGAGGCTCCTTTGTCCAAAAAAAGCCCACTGAAATCTCTTGGAGGAGGGTGCTCTGTAACTCAGAGTTGTGGACCAAGCACCCAATCCAGTATCAGAGTCAAAGATCAGTCACTCCAGAGGAAGTTGGAAAGAACTGTCATTATAGGAGAACATGAATGGGGAGGGAATAACTGAAAGATTACAACTACAGCTGCTACTACCTATACGGATTCCTTTCCTGGGTCCCCTCCCGCTGTCTTTCTTCCTCTCTCTCTCTCTCTAATAAATCTCTTTTCCACAAAACTCTTTGGATCCATATTTATTTGAACGGCAAACTCACGGCACCTCTGGGGTCCCTTTCCCCATTCTTTGGGGTTAGTGAGGTTAAGAACCTCTTCAGAATGGGGAGCTGAGTATGCTCTCCCAGTTAGAATAATTCCATCTCCCACATGGCCAGCCTCGCGTCAGTTAAACTCTTTCTTTACTGCAATGCCACAGTCTCGGTGAAATGATTTTGTTCATGCAATGTGCAGGAAGAACCTGTTGGGCAATTACATTTCACACTGCCAGATGTCACTCCCCTGGTGTGTTGGTTAATGGAAAGGTGGATTCCCCTTATGGGCTAGGAAGTGAGGAAAGTGTCAGCATTGCTGTGACATGGTAAAAGCCCCATAAAACTGCATACCTCAACCATACCTCGGCTTTCTGTTGAAACTGCTCTCTGTAACCCTGATGTGACATGCAAGCAGTCCAAACCCATGCCATCTTGGCCCCTGCGACTTGTAATAAGTAACCAAGGTCCGTAATTTCCACCCTACCCAGGCAATGTGTAAACTAATGCTTACTTTGACTTCTGTGAACCACTTAAGTAACAATCGGAATGTCTGAAGCCCCTCGCCCTCATCTCCACCCAGGAGGTGATTTACGGAATGTCCAAAATCCACTGGCCCTCAGAATGTGGAAGCCCTTTACCCCCACCCCTTGCCCCTCACCCTCACCCCTGAGGTGGTTTACAGGCATAAAAGGTCTTGACACCCTCCTTTCAGGGCCACGGGTTGGAGAGACGTGAGTCCTCCATGGCCGCCAGCAATAAAGACCCTGCAATTTGGCATACTTTTGTTTTGGTGTTGACTTTCTATGCTCGCTCCAGTATAACATCAGGATGGAGAAACATGTCCAAAATAGATTATCAAGGCCAAGGGACCCAAAGCAAGAACTAAGGAACCAAGGATGATGAAGCTATGAGGAACAGGTCCTAACAGGCAAATAGTAAGAGTCAAAAAGTCTAGAAAGAGGAGTATAGAGCCATTAGTTAGATCCTTCTCTTTGAATAGGTTATAGGGTTCCATTTGAAAGATTAATAGAAAACCATATGAAGACTTTGGAAATCTAGGTAGATATTTGCTCATTATTGTTGGGTTTGCAAGATGACACGAAAAGATCATGAAACTTAAGCCATTAATGGTATCAACAACATCAATAGATACTTATCCACGAATCATTCTAGGAACAAGTCCCCTGCCCCTCAACACATATACCCTTTATTTCCTAGACACAATGATGAGGTAATTTCATGAACATATGAGTAGCTATGTAGTGGTGGCTCTAAAAACTAGGCTTCTAATTAGTGGCCTATAAAAATGTTTTTGTTTCACTATCAGTTGTCTCAAGACCACTTATGCATTCAGATTGAGTATTAGCCAAGACTTTTTTTACTGTCGAAAACTAAAATCCAAATCAAACTGTCATAAACAAGAAAAGGGATTTATTAGTTCACCTAGCTAAGGAGATTCTGGGATAGCTCACAGAACTTAATGAGGAGATATAAAAGTTAACAACCAAGGAGTTGTCAGAGCCAGGGCATATAAACTGTAAAAAATAAAAAAAAATTTTTCTTTCTACCATTCATAGTTCTCAGTTGGGGTAGACCCCTGTAACAAAAGACAGATTAAGAAGAGAAAAACAGAAGTTTTTTTTTTAACATGTAGACCTCATGTATACACAGGAGATACTCAGAGAAATGGGTAAATTTTTAAGAAGTAGCTTTGAATTCAGTCTTAAATACTAACCTCCACTGAAACAAATAAGAGTATTAGAAAAGGCCAGTTTTGAGGAGATAATCAGGAAGTCTGGTAAACAAAAGTAAAATTTGTTATGCATATTTAAGTTAGTGCCTTCTCCATTGATGTAAGAGTATCTAGTGATTTAATCATTCATTTCTTTCTGGTAGAAAGAGGGAAACACCCTTACAAATGGATATTTCTTTTTTAGATGTAAATTTCCCTTACAAACATGTAACTTTCCCTTAGAGATTTAAATTAGTGCTTTCTCCATTGATAACAGTATCTAGTGATTTAGTCATTCTTTTCTTTCTGGTAGAAAGAGGGAAACACCCTTACAAATGGATATTTCTTTTATAGATGTAAATTTCCCTTACAAACGTGTAACTTTTACTCTGTTTTCAGAACTTCTCCTGTGTCTGCAGTTTCTCAAAATAATCAGCTCAAAATAATCCCTATGACAAAAAGGCATATTTTGGGGTGGCATATTCTGGTTTCCTACAGTCATATTTTCGGGTGGCATATTTTTGGTCTCCTACAAAAGTAAAGGTTGGGAATTATGGAGTCAAAGAACCAGGAATGATGAAACAAAGAGGAACAAATCTCAATAGGCAAATGATAAGAGTCTAGAAGTTCAGAATCAGGGGCGATAAACAAGAACTTGATGCCCCCCCGGCTTTCCATCTAGCCCTCATCTCTGCTATCTCTGCTTCTCCTTGTGTATTGGTCCCATTATCTCCTACTAAAGACAAGCTTACTGTACATGGCAAATTAAAGACCTTTCAACAATTTCTGGCATGCATCCTAATATAAAATTCAAGAAGAGTCATCCCACACACACATAAACTTTGCATCTAAAAAATTCTACAGAAAACTCTAATTGGCCTACCTTGGGTCACAGCCTACCCCTTGGACCAATCTTTGTGGCCACTGTGTGAAATGCCCATTTCTGTGGCAGGGCAGGACAATCTACTGCGATAAAAAAAAATTCTACTAGAATGCATGAAATAGGGGATAAATTCCCCCAGAAGAAAGAGAATGCTAAATGGGGGTGGGGGGAGGTGATATGAAGGGATCATGGGCAAATGAGAATAACAGCTATCTGGGTCCTTATACAGCTTCCATCCTCCATATTATTGAAGAATGCATTGTTCTTGAGGGCAAGCCACATTCAACTATTGACAACAACGGCATGAAACCATTTTTCCAATGACATCATTTATTTACAAACACAGCTGGACTAATAATTTTTTAAAGAATCTGGGGATAGTAGTAAAAACATAATATAGCTTAATATTTTCATGTAATTGTCAGTGCTACAGTGGTGGTGCAGAAGTGTAGAAAGGAAAATTCAAATCTGCTTGAGACCTCCCTTTCAATCCCTCATATTATAGGTGAGAAATCTGGGGATCTGGGGAATTTTGTGTCTGGGCAATTCCTAAGGCTTGCAAGGAAAAAGGACAGGATCAAAATATCGATCTTCTATCATCCAGCCTGGCACTCTTTGGTGAGAAATGCATCTAAATACAAATAACAGGACTATGTTTTTCACTTTTAAAATAGAGGAATGCAGAATGTTAGCTTTCTCCATGAAGAATATCTGCTTATCCACAGAAAATTTCATTTTCTCCCAAATAGATGACCACAAAAAAATGTTGTTTTAAAAGAAGGAAGAAGATAACATGACAGATAGAGGTTTACATAATTTTAAATTAGCTTGAATTATAAAATTTCCAAAAGAAGTGTTTTATTTAAACTTTCTCATGACATTATTTTGCAAGAGAAATACATAACAAATTTAAATCATATGATGTCATCTACACATTGAAAAAGGAAACTCTAATATAATATTGTTCTTCTGTGACAAGGAAGAATAGGTAAGTAAAGAATATAGAAAGCAATATTTTTTTCCTGAAAACTTAAGTAAGATTTACCTTTGGTCTATTTCACGTAATGCAACTTTTTAGATAAAGTTTTTTTGTCTTTTGTTTTTTAAAGTGATGTTTTAATACTTCAGGCATGATTTCTGGCATAGTAGAATTAGTTTGAAGTTAATAATGGTCCATTTTATACTCATGTCAATCATAAGTCCTCTTCAATTCAATTAATGATTTTAAAATTTTCATCTATGTGTGAGGTCTTTTCGCATAAAAAGATGAGACACCCACGCATGCATCCAACCAGCATATATTAACCACCAGCTCTGTGTTGGGCACTGAGATAGGAACAGTGGGTAAAAACAATGAGTAAGTGTAACAGACCTTCGAGAACCAGATAGTCAAATATAAGGGGCAGACAAGGGATCAAAAACAGTGAAATACACTTAAGAGCATAGGAAGGCAGAGAAAAGAGATCCTAACACTGCCTCAGTGTATCAGGGAAAGCTTTGCAAGATTTAAGATCAAAGCTGAGTCCTGAACAGAGATCCATGAAGTAAATGTTGTGGTGCCCCACCCACATATCTAGATCATCATTCTGTTCAGATGATCTTTTTGTGCCAGCAACTAGACTTTCTGCTTTAGGGCTTTCTCTACCCACAGACACAAGCTTGGTCCTCACACCAGATAGGTAGGAAATACAAGGGAGTTACAGCTTGAGACGTGGACAAGTTACAGTCAATGGAGTATAAGAGCTGGTTGATAAATATCCCAGCCGCTTTATCCTTGGATGGGATAATGTCTTGGAAGTTCTATGAGGGATCAAGCCCAGATATTTACAGGAATAACCTGCTCATTAATGCACCTCATATTAGCTGCCTTTCTTTCTTATCTCACTGCCTTATGCTTTCCTTACTGAAATTCTTCTGGGAAGCCTAACCTAGGAAAATATACACAGCAATTGGGAAACTTATTCATGAGATAAATAAATGGTGGTGGTTGTAAGTCACTAGGTTTCAGAGTGAATTGTTACGCAGCAATGACTAACTGATACAAGCCAAAAATGAAAAGGAACTATAAATGAAGTAGGAAAATTAGTAGAGCAGTGGTTCTCAAATTTTGTCTTGGATCAGAATCACTTGGAGGACTTATGAAACAGATTGCTGGGCCATACCCACAGAATTTCTGATTCAGTTGACAGGGATTAAGATTCAATATCTTTCATTTCTACTAAGTTCCTAGGTGATGCTATTGCTGCTGGCCCAGGAATCACACTTTAAGAACCACTGCAGTTAACTATAAAGCCATAGAAGCCAAAAAAGAAAGTATTTTTTCAATTGAGAAGTATTAAGCTCTTTATAATGCTGAGAGATTTAGTAAAATAAAGGTCAAACGATGATGATTGGATTTAAAAAATTATGACCAATAATGACACCGACAACTATAGTTTCAGTGGGATGGTGTGGTTTGAAGCTAGTTTGGCCTAAGCTGAGGCCAGCATGGGAGGTGAGGAAGTAAAGACTGCACATAGATAAAGCTCTTACAATTGCCAGGAAAGAGGACTAAAGGGAGATATAGAGTAGAAAAAGTTTTAATTCTGGTTAGTAGGCATACTAGAGTGTATTTCTATGCTCATGATAGAAATCCAGTGAAGAAGAAAAAAATGATAGAAAAAGAAAGGCTAATGGCAGAAACAAAGTCCTTGGGGACAGAGCCAGAGTACCTTTGATAAAAGAAAGCATACAACTTTCATTGTAGCAGGACAAAAGATGGCAACTATAGAAAAGATGGTTTCCTGTCTAGTGACTTCAGCTTTCTCAATTAAGTGTTAGATGTCCTCATCTGAGAGTAAGGGCAAAGAAAGGGGTACAGAGGTGCTAGAGGAAAAGATATGAGATTGCTATCTCTTGAATGAGAAATAAACCTACTTTCTTTCTGAGGTGAAAGTGTCCATCAACATGAATTTCACTTAGGGATAAAGATATAAGACATTGGCATTGTACATCTATCCAATGCATACAATTTGTATATCTTGTGTCCCGATGAAAATGGAATTGAGTATATATGTTAGTACCTGGCATTCAATAATTTTCCAGTTTTGCTTTGCTTTGAAAAAATTTTGGATGTTTGCTTTGAAAAGATTCTGGCTAGAAATGCATAGGAATTATTTGTAAACAAGGATAGCTAGGGATTGTTTGAAATGGCATAGGGGGCAAAAGGTAACATATTTTTCCTCACCTATAGCAAGGTTCATGGCTGAGATTCCTATAACAAAAGACAGATTAACAAGAGACCAGTATACACATTTATGTAATATAAGTTTTGTGAGACACAGGAGCCTTCAGAAATTTCAGAAATGAAGACACACACACACACGGAAACTTGTGTATTTCTATGAACAGTCATGCAGAAGTATGAATGGAGGACAAAAGGGTGTGGTCTAGAGAGATCCAAGATGGCCGCTTAGCAGCAGCTCAGGATTGTAGCTCCCAGTGAAAGCGCAGAGAGCAAGTGGACGCCGAAATTTGAGATGAATTTTTGTTGCCCACAAACTGGGAGATTCCCGGCAGAGGAGCCACACGGGTCGCCAGCACAACTCTTTTGGCCAGTGCGGCTGTTTTGCCAGTGCCCCGGCATGGCGCTTCTCACTGCAGAGTGTACGGGACTGGGTGCCCTTTTAGTCGGGCTCAGCTGGTCCCATTCCCACAAGGAGAACAGCAATTGAAAGCGCTGAGGACTGAGAGTTTCACAGCAAGCACAGCCGAACCCAGGAAGACCTAGCTCTGTGGGGAAGGGGCGTCCACTGAAGGAAAACTAAGAAACAGAAAAAACTTCATCACCAACAAGCCAGACGTCCAATCAGAGACCCAATCTGAAAGTTGGCAATTACAAAGACGACAGGTGGATAAATCCACAAAAATGGGAAGAAACCAGTGCAAAAAGGCTGAGAACACCTGAAATCAGAATGCCTCTCCTCCTACAGGGGATCGCACCTCCTCATTAGCAAGGGAACAAGACCTGATGGATAATGAGTGTGAAGATCTGTCAGAATCAGGCTTCAGAAGGTGGATAATAAGAAACTTCTGTGAGCTAAAAGAACATGTTCTAACCCAATGCAAAGAAACTAAGAACCTTGAAAGAAGATTTAACGAAATGCTAACAAGAATGGACAACTTAGAGAGGAATATAAGTGAATTGATGGAGCTGAAAAACACAACACGAGAAGTTCACGAAGCATGCACAAGTTTCAACAGCCGAATTGACCAAGCAGAAGAAAGGATAACAGAGGTCAAAGATCAACTCAATGAAATAAAATAAGAAGGCAAGATTAGAGAAAAAAGGGTAAGAAGGAATGAATAAAGTCTCAAAGAAATATGGGACTATGTGAACAGACCTAATCTACATTTGATAGGTGTACCTGAATGTGAAAAAGAGAATGAATCCAAGCTGGAAAATACTCTTCAGGATATTATCCAGGAAAACTTCCCCAACCTAGCAAGGCAGGCCAATATTCAAGTCCAGAAAATACAGAGAACACCACAAAAATATTCTTCAAGAAGAGCAACCCCAAGGCACATAATCATCAGATTCACCAGGGTTGAAATGAAGGAGAAAATGCTAAGGGCAGCCAGAGAGAAGGGTCGGGTTACCCACAAAGGGAAGCCCATCAGACTCACAGCAGATCTCTCAGCGGAGACCCTGCAGGCCAGAAGAGAGTGGGGGCCAACATTCAACATCCTTAAAGAAAAGAACTTTCAACCTAGAATTTCATATCCGGCCAAACTAAGCTTCCTAAGTGAAGGAAAAATAAAATTTTTTGCGAACAAACAAGTACTCAGAGATTTCATCGCCACCAGGCCTGCTTTACAAGAGCTTCTGAAAAAAGCACTACACATAGACGGGAACAACCAGTATCAGCCATTCCAAAAACATACCAAAAGGTAAAGAGCATCACCATAATGAAGAATCTACATCAACTAATGGGCAAAACAGCCAGCTAGCATTACCAGAAGCTGTAATTTTCGTCTCTGATAAAACAGACTTTAAAACAACAAAGACCATAAGAAACAAAGAGGGACATTACATGGTGGTGAAAGGATCAATGCAACAAGAAGAGCTAACGATCCTAAATATATACACACCCATTACAGGAGCACCCAGATACATAGGGAAAGTTCTTAATGACTTACAAAGAGACTTAGACTCCCACACAATAA